>JAJMHJ010000002.1:583793-852142 GCA_030583035.1 Yamadazyma taylorii | reverse complement strand
ATTTTTATATAGCTTGTAGTGATATAACAATCTCTTAAAAGTGATATTCATTTGTGAGTACTTGCGATATTTACAGTTCCAGGCTCCGTGATTCAAGTTTGCCCCAGGCGATATTGGAATACTATCAGAACGACATTTAAAAAAGAGTACTACGACATCCTAATGACAAAGGTGCGCTATTCATCCTGAAAACACTGTAGCCCAAATGCCATGTGATAAACGGTTCAGGAACAAAGTGAAACACGATACGGGCACTAACGGAAGAAACCGTTAAGACTTAATCAGCACACGATCACAAGAACCCAATCCCACTCATGAACAGAACAACCTCTAGAGATAAAGCCACCTACTGGTGCTACATGATCCCTCTGCTATTGCTAATGAAGTGTGTTGCACACTACCATTTCCTCGTTGAGTGAGAGAAAACCCATTGAAAAATTCTTAAAGCTATTACCACTCTAACTAGGATATTATAGCACTAACATAACACATCATGGGATTATTCGGATCCAGTAAACCACAGTCAGAGGTTGTAAATGGTTCACCTGCCTCTGTAGGCTCAACTGAACTAAAAAATCAAATCCAAAGCCAAATCACTCAAGAGTTAGCAGTAGTAAATGCTACTGAATTGGTTAATAAAATCACTGAAAATTGTTTTGATAAATGTGTAGATTATCCACAATCATCCATTACACCAGTTCAAGATCAATGTATTAATCAATGTTTACAAAAATACTTAAGATCGTGGAATTTAATTTCCAAGACATATGTCAATAGAATTCAAAACCAGAGATAGATGGCTTGTACATAATATACACTTAGGGATTAACAATAGGGCCAGTGGGACCCAATGGAGCCAACTGGCCTCGCACTAAATTCTTTCCTCTACCTGTTTCTCACTCTCTCACTCTCTCACTCTCTCACTCTCTCACTCTCTCACTCTCTCACTCTCACTTTCAATTCTCACTCTCACTTTCAATTCTCACTCTCACTTTCAATTCTCACTCTCACCACAATTCTCACTCACTTTCAAGTGGCAACACCTTCATTCCTATTCCTTCAAACATGAATACAATTGCCTCTGAATACTCAGCAGAAGCCCATTCCACCCCAATCGAACACAGATTCAATCCATACTCCGATAATGGTGGTACTGTTTTAGGAATCGCCGGTAAAGATTTCGCCGTGTTGGCTGGTGATACTAGACAAGTTGTGGGTTATAGTATAAATTCTAGATACGAACAAAAAATCTTTGATGTAGGGGATGATCTTGTTATGACTGCTAATGGATTTGCCGCTGACGGGAATGCTTTGATAGATCGCTTCAAAAATCAATTGAAATGGTATAAGTTTGATCATAATAACAAGAGATTATCTATACAAAGTTCTGCTAGATATATTCGTCATTTATTGTATAGTAAAAGATTTTTCCCCTATTATGTAAGTACCTTAATTGCTGGTTTAGATGATGAAGGAAAAGGATGTGTATATTCATTTGATCCAGTTGGATCTTATGAAAGAGAACAGTGTAGAGCTGGAGGGGCCGCTGCTAGTTTGATTATGCCATTTTTAGATAATCAAGTTAATTTCAAAAATCAATATGAACCAAATAGTAATGGGAAAGTTAAAAAACCTTTAAGATATTTAGAATTAGATGAAGTATTGGAATTGGTAAAAGATGCATTTTCCTCTGCTACTGAAAGACATATACAAGTGGGTGATGGGTTAGAGATTTATATTGTTACAAAAGAAGGAGTTAAAGTAGAATACTTTCCATTAAAGAGAGATTAGGTTTTAATATATATGTATATTTGATGATGATGTGGTGTAACTTGGTTACTTGTAGTTGGTAGATTGGTTGTAAATTGGTCGTCTTGTTTGGTTGTCTTATTGTCGTCTTGTAAATTGACATACTATATTACACTGGTAATGAAAACTTCTTTCCGTGTAATACCTTGGAATAATAAATATAAAAAAAATCTGAGTAAATAGCTGTTTGAACTAAACCAGCCATAATACTAATATAATCAAATCTCCCCTCAGCAAAGTATCTATAAAACCAATTAGGAATATACAAAGCTCTATATAATCCTAAGGCAAATATATAATGAGTAGTGATATTCTCTGCTTCCCCAGTCTTTTGTAATATAAATAATTGTGGTAAGATAGCTACACTTTCTAACCATATAGAAAATGACCATAAAACCTCTCCAAAAGTATATTTGAGGGTAAAGATTAATGACATTAAAAATGAACCTCCAAGGAGATATCTGATTGGGAAATTATCAATATCTTCCTTGATAGTTTTACGATACTTGGTAATCATCAAATGAACGGTATACACCGATGATGCTATGAAAAATACTTTCATGGCTGTATTATAAAGGGAAACATAATCGGTAAATAAATCCAAATATCTAGTAACAAATACCACAACATATAACACTTGAGTTTTGATTGATAATCCGTTGATAGACCGGTTACGTTCAATTGAGTATAACAATATCAATTTACTAGCTAAATGGGAGAGATCTCCAAATATTCTAAAAATATTCATGGTGGGTTATTAACATACACCTGTCCAGTGGAATAGTTTTGACGTTGGCTTTATGTGAAGTTTGTCGCGATCATTGTGAGGTGCTGAGGATGGTGGGTGGGTCCAGGGAGGCGGTGGGTGGTGGGCGGTGGCCATAAATGTTCCCTAGCTAGTGCGTCTTGAAGGCCGGCGCGCGCAACTGAAATGTCAAAAAAAATCAAAACAGTTTGCTTGTTAAACCTTTGTTTGTTAATGGCTGTCGTGTGTTACTCTGTTTCCACCCTCAAGTAATTGATGCAAAAACGTATGTCGATTATATACACCACTACGTGCACTAGATATTACATACTCAACCACCTTTAGCCATCTGCATCTCTAGATCAATACATCTCTAGATATCTAATCTATCAACCATCTCTTCATACACAACATCATCATCCTTGGAATCCACTCGTCCATGTTGTCTAATATTAAACCCATAGTTTCTTTGATCTACATATTCATATTGTTGATGCAGTACATACTCATTCAAACTGTCTACATCCTTAAACCATTGGCCATAACTGTTTGAGTCCTCATCAGCCAAATTCCTTAAGAATTCTGATACCTGTGACGGTACCAACTTATCGTTGTTAGTATGTTCACTACTCAATGTTTTGTACACTTTAAACCGATCAGATTTACCATCAAAGTAAACCACCGATGGGAAATTACTGATTTTGTATCGACTTAAAAGTGGGTTGATATCATCAACCAAATCAACAAACACTAGATGAAACTTAATGTCTGGATATTTGTAAGATAACTGTTGATATTCATGAGTGGGGAACTCATATTCTTCCCATTCTGGTAAATAACTTAATGATAATACGATGATATTATTACCCCCACCAACACTATCACTGGTAAAGTCCATATCAGTCATCAGCTCAATCATATTAACTTTGGATTCTATTTCATGGTTGATAGCATCAGTGTGATCGTTGACAAAATTGATAAGATTGATAAGGTTTTTTGTCTGATCAAACTTAAGATTCATTTTAGAATGAGAGTCATACAACATTACTGTGGGGAATGACGACACTCCAAATACTCTTTTAGTGCGTCTGTTGTGACTTGAATCACATTGAAGGATCTGAAAGTCTTGAGAATTATCATAATAATCACTCAATTGATCATAAATTGGTTTAAATTGAATGCATCTTGGACAATTATCTTTAGTGAAAAATATTAATGAATGATGACTATTTGAGAGGATTTGATTTCTATTTTGATCAGTTATTTTAAGAACGGATGCATTTAGTAGATTTAAATGGATCACAATAAATAATATTCGTAAAAACCCCCAGCCTTTCATCGTATATTTCAGTTATGGGATCAGGTCAATTGTTCTGGATGAGCTTAATGGGTTACCGAAAATTAAAGTGCGATTGTTGGAGGTACTGGCTATTAAGGCGATAAAATGCAAGGCCAGCACTGGCTGAATATTCTGTTTTCGCGAGTGGTGAGGCGAGTGGGGAGGAGGGGCGGTCAATTGGCTGGTACTAAATGGGACCAAAGTTTGTGCGAAGTCAGGGTGGTCTGTGGCAGTTGGTGGTCGCATTTTTGGCTGCAAAATAAATGGCTGGCTGGCTAATTGGCCTTTGACTAATTAGGATATGATTCAGCCCATTTCATGTTTAGTCTATTATAGTCGACAGTACAGTTGTAAAATATTGCCCGATTCTATGGTTATTTCCTGTGAGAAGAGCCCTTGGATGCTGGTGTTCTTAACATTATCGTAAAAAAGAATTTCGTGGTCTTGTAAACCAGCTTCTCATAACTCAATAACCAGCTAACATAAAATGAGTATATAAATGATTGATGATCTCGTGAAATATCTTTCTGAAACTTATAACTTTTTAATTCTTAACCATCGTAAATAATTTTACTTATGAAGAACTTAGCTACTTTATTATTCATTGCTGGAGCCCTTGGGGCTTCTTCTAACCAAGATTCATCTTCTGCTTTACCCACTTATTCTTCCACTATAGTATCAAGTGTTTCATGTGACGATGATTCTTGTGAAAGTTCCAAAACTTCTATGGACTTAGCTCCTTCATCATTTGCTTATACTAATGGGACTTCACCTGTTGGGAGACTTCCAGTTGAATCATCAACTGTTGAATCATCATCAAGTGTTTCTATTGCAGATGCTGACGCTAGTGCTAGTGCTGCTGCTGATGCTGCTGCTACTTCTGATGATGCTGCTACTTCTGATGATGCTGCTACTTCTGATGATGCTGCTACTTCTGATGATGCTGCTACTTCTGATGATGCTGCTACTTCTGATGCTAGTGTATCTAGTGGTGATGAACAATCTACCATATATGAATATGATACTGTCACTACTAATGATATCTATGAAGTCATTCAAACTGTTTGTGATATTTACAGTAACTGTTACGCTACCACCGAATTAGAACAATACACTACTTATACCACTACCATAGATGGTATATTAACAGTTATAACTTCTGGATCTCCATACACTCCAGATCCAGCTTCATCTGGTGATATTACTACTACTACTACTGACCCAGATATTTCAACCACTTATGAAGAAACTATAACTGTCACCAGAACTTCTTGTGATGATGTTTGTCATACCATGACTGATACTGAAGTGTTAACTACTTCCACTACTACTATCAATGGGGTTGAAACCATCTACACTACTTATTGTCCATTATCTGACATGACCTCATCTAGTTCCATGGCACCAGAAGAAACTTCTGAATCTGAAGCTTCTGTTGTTACCGAAACTGATATGTCAACCACCGTTATTACCATCACTTCATGTTCTGATCATAAATGTACTGAGATTCCTCAAACCACTGGAGTTACCACTGTTACTGAAGACAATACCATCTACACCACTTATTGTCCATTGAGTACTGAATCCTCTAGTACCCCTGAAGAATCTTCTAGTGTTGCTGAAGAATCCAATAAATATAAGACTGTTGATGTTATAACTGACAATATCATCACTCAAACTCCAGAACCTAAACCAACCACTGTTAGTCAATCATCCGTATCAAGTGTGGCTTCTGTTACTATTCCCGAACCTTCTGCTTATCAAGGGGCTGCCGGTATAGTCAAAACTGGAATCATGGGAGTAATTATTTCTTTCTTCTTGACTTTAATATGATTAAAGCCTTTTATTTTTCATTCTTTTTTCGGTCTTCGATTGAAGGTTTCTATATTTTTTTTCTTTTTCATGCCCCCCCTTAATGTATTATAATATTCTAGTTCATGTATAGATACTAATATAAAACTTATATTATAACTTCTTCGCTTTCATTTGGTATAATTTATAGACCTTACCCTCTATAAAAATTTATTTTATAGTCTTCGTAACCAAATTCCACACCCCGGCTGGGGTAATTAGTAACCTCACCCTCATATAAACGATTGAGGTCTTGGGGATCATGGCAGTTAACCAGACATAACTCTACCACCTGTAAGTGTGGGAGGCTGGCATTGTAATATTTCCTAGGAACCAAAGGCCTAATTTTTCGATGGTACTGAGGGATTAGACCAATTGTTATGAAATTGAAGGAATGTAAGGATGATGATATTGAAGTATAACTATAAAGCCAAAGATGTCGTATGGGCCCTGTGTTACTACTGCTACTGCGATGGCAGCTGCGACATTTCTCGTGAGACGCATTTTTTTTCATCAACTGCGAAGTATGTTAACATCTATATATCCTTCTTCACTACTACATAATGAATACCTATAAGGAATTCATTGAACCCACAAGGATATCCCAGTGTATAGGGGCCAACTTCATATCCCCCAATGAAAAGCATTTGATCGTTGCCAAAACGTCCATTCTTCAGATCTTTGAGATCATTAAAGTTGATCGGTCCTTTAAGTTAAATTTGGTTGAACAATTCAAATTATTTGGAACCATTACGGATATTGAAGTTATAAGAACGGTTGAAAACCCAAAGTTGGACTATCTATTAGTCACAACCAAGTTTGCCAAGATTTCCTTGATTAAGTGGGATCATAAAACCCATTCGATTCAAACCGTCTCTTTACATTATTATGAAAATGTCATCCAAAATACTACATTTGAAAAATTGAAGGGGACTAGTTTAATAGTAGAACCTCGGAATTCATGTCTTGGATTACGATATAAGAACTTGTTGGTGTTTTTACCATTTAAAAAGATTGATGATGATGATGATGATGCTGATGCTGATGGATATAATGATGATGATATTGATATGGATGGTAATAGTACTAGTAATGGCACTATTACCAATGGTGCCACCAATGGTTCTATTAATAATAATGATAAGGATGATGATCATTTAAATAATTTGGCTAAATTTGCTCAATTAAATGATTTGTTTGGGTCTTCATTTTCTGTAAATGGTCAAAATTTAGATTCCAGAATTGGATCTATAATCACTGCTAATTTTCTTTATAATTATAGACATCCAACCATTGGGATTTTATGCCTGACAGATCATGTATGGGCCGGGAATTTGTTCTTTAAAAAAGATAATATTAGTTACTTGGTGTTATCATTGGATTTAAATACTAAGAATTCCACCACTGTATTAAAAGTTGATAATTTACCTTACGATGTAGATAGGTTAATTCCGTTACCCAAACCATTGAATGGGAGTTTATTATTGGGGTCCAATGAAATCATTCATATTGATAATGGTGGAATCGTAAGGAAAATTGCCGTGAATCAATTTGCTCCGGATATAACTAATAACCATAAAAATTATACTGATAACACTCAATTAAATTTACGATTAGAAAATTGTTCAGTAACTCCAATTCCTAATGATAATAAGATCTTATTAGTATTACAATCAGGTGAATTTTATTTTATAAATTTTGATATTGACGGGAAAACCATTAAGAAGATTCATCTTGAGATGTTAAATCCTGATAATTATAAGGATGTTGAATTGACATATCCTGGCCAAATTGCTTGTTTAGACAACAATTTGTTATTTTTAGGTAATAGAAATGGGAATAGTCCATTGATTCAGTATGGGTTTGATGATCCTAATGTGAAAAAAGGGAAGTCTAAGGCTAAAAGTAAGGAAGATGGTAATGATGGTGACGATGATGGTGACGATGATGGTGATGATGATGGTGACGATGACGATGATGATGATGATGATGATGATGATAATAATCCCGATGATGATGGCCTCCCAAGGTTTTCTAAAGGAACCTTAAAGCTCAAATATATGGATGAATTAATAAACAATGGACCTATATCTAACTTTACCTATGGGTTCTACTCCAATGAAAAGTTTAAATCTAATTTGATCAATCCTAATTATCAAGAGGTATCAATATTTTCTAATTCAGGATCTAACAAACAAAGTCATTTAAATATATTCACCCCAAGTATTAATCCAATTATTAAATCATCATTAACATTTTCCACTATTAATAAATTATGGATGTCTAATAATTTTTTAATCACCTCGGATGATAAAAATAAAAAATCTGAAATCTTTCAAATTAATAAGAATTATGCTAGATTGAACTCAAAAAGTTTTATTAATAAACAATTGACTATTTCAATTCATGAATTAAATAATGGGAAATTTATTTTACAAGTGACTCCTAAACATATAGTTGTTTATGACAATAAATTTAAAAAGAAGATGTCATTAACAGAGATTTTGGATGATAGTAAAAATGATGAAATTTTCAATAGTTTTTGTATGGATGAAATTTTAATGATTTTCTTGACTAGTGGTGAAGTTAAAATCATTGCTATTAATACTTATAATGAAACATTCAATAAGGTATCAATACCAAAGATTTTAGCTGATACTATTATCACCACTGGTTATATTACCAATTCTAATATTTTAAATGCAGTTACTAAGGATGTTAATTTATTAATTAAAAATAGAAAACGGAAATTTTCATCAGTATCAAATAATAATAGTAGTGGTAGTGGTAATACCCAATCAGAAGAAGATTTAGGTCCAAAGCAAAAAGTATTTATCTTGGTAACTGGTGATAATCGATTGGTATTATTTAATAGATTTCATAATGAAAGATGTTATCAATTGAATGATGTAGATAAATTTACCGATCATTTGAAATTAAGTTTCTTTGAAAATAGAGATACTTATCCAGATCCATTTATTAAACAAGTGATATTTAATGAACTTGGGAATGAAATTTCCAAGACTCAATATTTAACCATTTTAACTATGGGTGGAGAAGTGTTATTATATAAATTATATTTTGATGGAGAAAACTTTACATTTTTAAAAGAAAAAGATTTATTAATTACTGGAGCCCCTCATAATTCATATTCACTTTCTACTGAAGTTGAAAGGAAATTATTTTATATTGAAGATTTAAGTGGATTAACTGGAATCTTTGTTAGTGGAGATATTCCTTATTATATTACTAAAACAAATCATTCAATTCCTAGGATTTTTAAATTCACTAAAATTCCTATCATGTCATTTGGGAAATTTTCTAAAAATCAATTAATCTTTTTAGATAATAAGAAAAATACTAGAATTTGTGAAATTGCCTCTGATTTTAATTATGAAAATAATTGGCCAGTTAAACGAATTAAATTTACTGAAACTATTAAACAAATAACATATCATGAATCTTCTAATACATTTATTGTATCTACCTATAAAGAAATCCCCTATAATTGTATTGATGAAGAAGGAGTCCCTATAGCTGGTACTAAAGAAGATAGACCTGGAGCACTTAGTTATAAAGGGTCCATTAAATTAGTATCACCAATGAATTGGACGGTAATTGATGAAATCGAATTAGAAGATAATGAAGTAGCTATGAGTGTTAAATCATTAATTTTAGATGTTGGATCATCTACTAGAAGATTTAAAACTAAAAAAGAATTTATAGTAGTGGGGACTGGTAAATATAGAATTGAAGATTTAGCAGCTAATGGATCATTTAAAATTTATGAAATTATTGATATTATTCCTGAACCTGGTAGACCTGAAACTAAACATAAATTTAAAGATTTTTATAAAGAAGATACTAAAGGAGCTGTTACCTCCGTTAGTGATGTTAGTGGAAGATTTTTAGTATCACAAGGACAAAAGATTATTGTTAGAGATTTACAAGATGATGGGGTAGTTCCAGTAGCATTTTTAGATTGTTCAGTTTATGTTAGTGAAAGTAAAAGTTTTGGAAATTTATTATTATTAGGTGATACCTTGAAAAGTGTATGGTTAGTAGGATTTGATGCTGAACCTTATAGAATGATTATGTTAGGTAAAGATCTTAAAACTTTAGATGTTAATTGTGCTGATTTTATTGCTAAAGATGAAGAAGTATATTTACTTGTAGGGGATAATAATAATGTGGTTCATTTATTAAAATATGATCCAGAAGATCCTAATTCCTCCAATGGTCAACGATTAATTGAAAAAGCTGCTTTTAATATTAATTCTACTATCAGTTCTTTAAGACAATTACCTAATTTACAAGATCCTAATGTTATGCAATGTATGGGATCAACTATCGAAGGATCATTTTTCACGGTATTCCCTATTAATGAATCCAGCTATAGAAGAATGTATATTTTACAACAACAGTTGACTGATAAAGAATATCATTATTGTGGATTGAATCCTCGTCTTAATAGATTTGGAGGATTAAAATTCACTGCTAATGAATCAAATACTAAACCAGCATTAGATTTCGAGGTTCTTCGATTATTTGCTAAATTAAATGATGATAGAAAGAGAAATATTGCTTCAAAGATATCTAAAGAAACCTCGGATCTTTGGAAAGATTTGATTGATTTTGAATCCATTGTAAATTTATAGACCATATGTGTAAACTAATAAACGAATTAGACATAATGTGGGGATGAGAGAGTTTGTATGAGACAAGACACCGTTACCCTTTGTATTTAATACCTTGTATAAGACCCTGTACCATCGTAACATCAATCAGGTCTCACTCGCGCACTCAATAAAAAAAATAAAATAAAATAAAACTTATCAACCATCAAACAATATGTCTAAAGAAAGAAGAAAAGTCAAGTTTGATGAACTTTCAGAGGATGAAAATTTAAATCATGACAACCTTTGTCAATTACCAACTGTACATAATAAATTCTTAATCATACCTTGGCATTTACCTTTGGTGTTGGTGGGGATGTTTTATTATGGATTAACTGCTAATGTTCAACAAGTATTGATTAAAGGGTATTTGTGTTTAGTAGCATTACAATTACCATATGATTATTTAATCTATGAGTTTAGTCGTAATGGGGATGGTAGTAATCCAACTGCCACTGGCTCCAAGAGGAAGAAATCTACTACCGGTACTAATGATGATAATACTTTACTATTAATCATAAGTGCTATAATATTACCAATGATTTTATCAATTCCAGTATCAGCAATAATAATATTATTTGGAGCTCCATTGTCTAGTCATTTATTTGAAACATTTTTACTTGCCAACCATTTATCAATGATATTATTCAATCCATTATTGGTATTATTTAAATTGAATGTTAGTCAATTTCTTGGGATCTTTAAAACATCGGATTTTTTTGGAATTTTATTTAAACATCAATTGTTGAGTAGTGCATTTATGACCTTGATTACTACTTGGTTAGGGGTAATACCAATTCCATTAGATTGGGATAGACCATGGCAAAGTTGGCCTATACCATTGTTGGTAGGAGTATATGGTGGGAATTTTGTCACTAGTGTAGTGAGTTCGGTTTGGAATAGGGCCTAGATAGGGCCTAGAAAGGGCTTATGTGATAGGGCTTACATGATATAGTCTAGGTTGTAGGGCCTTACGTGATAGGGCCTATGTGATAAGATCTAGATTCTACAGGATTACAAAGCGCGGCATCAATTAATTGTCAGCATAATTCCAGACTCATTGAATGGATTACAAACTAACCCACTAGTGACTAGCATAACTTCAAGTATAAATACACATAGATTCTTCTCGTATGGAAATTATACTCTCTATAATAACATGTCTCAAGCCCCTGTATCAATTTTAAAATATGTCCCCATCTCTTCTGGTAATCATGATTTAACATCATGTGCTCCTCCACAAGAATTAGATTTAGCTAAAGAGTTTGCTGGTAAAAAAGTTGTATTAACCGGAGCTCCCGGGGCTTTTACTCCAACATGTACGGAACAGCATATTCCTGATTATTTAGCTCATGTTGCTGATTTTAAAGCTAAAGGTATTGATAAGATCATTGTGGTTACTGCTAATGATCCATTTGTCAATGCAGCCTGGGGTAAAGCTTTAGGGTACACTGATGAAGAAAATTATGTGATTTTCGCGTCTGATGCTTATAGTGAATATAGTAAACAATTTGGTCCAGGATATAGTAGTGATCTCACTAAAGCAGGTATGGGAATTAGAACTGGTAGATATGTGGTTTTAATTGACGATGGGAAGATTCAATTCTCTGGTAATGAAGACAGTTTAGGCTATAGTGAAATGTCTAGTGCAAAGACTATCCTTGATCAATTGTAGATTATTGATGGACTATAAAGCAATTTCTGTAAGTACATATATAGTCATAGGAATATATGAGATGATTAGACGTAGACCCCAGAGACTTGTCTCGGGGTCTCTGCTTGTCTCTCCGGCCCCTGCGGTCTCTGCTCTCTGCTTGTCTCTCCGGCCCCTGCGGTCTCTGCTCTCTGTTTCTCCGGCCTCTGCGGTCTCTCCGGCCTTTGCCCCAGTCCACTTGGACGGCTCAGATTGTCTGCGTCAGATCTCGGAGTTTTCTATGGAGAAACCACCACCCACTAATATAATAGTCACCAACCAACCCTCTTTAATGTCCTTCCATAAACCACTCTCTTCGTCAATAACCCATCCCTATAGACCTATAATCCTTCTTACACATATATACCCACTAATATTTCATCAATTGACCTCTATCCAATCACCCATCTGTACCTCTCTACAATTCTGTAGTGTCGAAATTTAATTAGTGAGGTTGCTGTATTCGGACCAGAATAATCCTAATAATAAACCTTCTTCTCCATTCGGTAACTTTAGGGGTAAAAAAGTTATTTTGCTGCAGAAAACTTAAGAACCTTTTTTTTTTTCTTCTTCTTCTTAACTCCAGGTATTATAAATAACAGGTGAATTCCCCATCAATTGACTCAATTGATTTCTAGTTTCCAATTATTTAATCTTATATCACTATAAATAATCATGTCAGACGCTCCAGTTGGTACTCTTAAATACGTCCCAATCACTTCTAGTAACCATGAATTGACTTCATGTGCTCCTCCACAAGATTTAGATTTAGCTAAAGAATTTGCTGGTAAAAAAGTTCTCTTAACTGGGGCTCCTGGTGCTTTCACTCCAACATGTACTGAACAACATATTGCTGATTATTTAGCTCATATTGCTGATTTTAAAGCTAAAGGTATTGATAAAGTCATTGTTGTTACTGCTAATGATCCATTTGTTAACGCTGCTTGGGGTAAAGCTTTAGGATATACTGATGAAGAAAATTACTTTGTATTTGCTTCCGATTCTAATGCTGCTTATTGTAGCAAATTAGGTGATAATTATACTGCTGATTTTTCTAAAGCTGGTATGGGTATTAGAACTGGTAGATTTGCTGCTATTATTGATGATGGAAAGATTGTATTCTTAGAAAATGAAGATAGTTTAGGTTATACTGAAATTTCCAGTGCTAAAACCATCATTGAGAAGTTATAAGCTAAAGGATACTTAGGTGATTTATAGTTATGAAATAAATAAAAATGTACAAGTTTTGGTTAAAGAGGTTTGTGATAGTTTCAATAATTCTAGTCCATTTGGGTGAAAGTGTGTGTATAAAAAAGCCTTGGCTGCTAGTGGTAATTGGGATATAGTTCGATTTCTCTACACTCCTACTTGCCTTGTCCTCTCACTCATCTTTGTCAACCGTTCCTACAAAAAATTCAAAAAAAAAAAAAATATCAAACGCGACTGGATTTATTGAATAACCACACACTCTCTAAATGGCAGGGTTCCCCAAGATTCCTTTAGTGTTGGGTGATACGGATGACGACGCTTCAATTCACCTTAACAGTAAAGTCGGTCCAGCTAAACCTTTACCATCCATGAAAGATTCAGATAAACAGATCTTAGAAGTGTTAAATAATGTTGAACAGACTACAAATCCAAAAGAGTATGAAGAGTTTAATCGCAACTTTGAAATCTTTCAAAGAACTGGAACTATCCCATTTGATGACATCAATGGTGGTAATAATGATGTTAATGGAACTGCCAATGAAGGTTTCGATGCCATTAATAAACTGACACATGTAAATAATCAAGGAAATAATTCTGATGAGTCTGAACAAGATGATCTGGATTATGAATACAATGACTCCGGTGATGAAGAATCTGATACCTCTGAAGACGATGATGATGATGATGATGATGCCGACGCCGATGACAATGATACAGATGACAATGAAATTACTGATGATGATGCCACTGAAGTAGAGAGTTTACAATCTGAACCTGAATCTAATAAATCATATTCAACAAATTTCAATTCATCCCCATCAATAATACAAACAGACAACAAAGTAAAGTCTAACAATAAATATTTGAACAGTTTCCTAACCGTTTTCTACCACTACAAACCTTTCTTCGTTATATGCCTCGTGATATTTTTACTTGAGATTATTGTTGTGGGTTCTGTTATGTTATCATATAAATATACCACTGGACCATCACCTGTTGAAAATAATAATATGATTGAAAACTATTATGAAGTTAATGTCAAATTTAATAAATTAGATCACGAACTTTCTAAAATATCAAAACTCAATAGTGATCTTGTTAATAATCAAGAGCTATTAGCCTTAAATTATAATGAATTAAATCATAATATTAATACGACTATCAATAAAAAGTTTCAAGAATTATCTGATCATTTTAATAAACTTGAAAATGTATTCCCGTTGCAATTAAAACCACTTTCTCAGAATGTTTCTGACTTACAAAAACAATTTGATAATTTTAAATTAATAACTAATTTTAGTGAATTTAATCAACATTTAACTGGATTAAATGAAAAATTAACTCATTTAAATAATTTAAATAATGATTTTGAATCATTGAAAACTCAACATTTACAATCATTAATTGATTCATTACCTAATCATTTACCGATTTATATTAAAAATGGGAAAATCCATTATATCCCAGAATTTAATCGATTTTTATATAACTTTGTTGATAGTTATATTAAAGAACAAGACCCTAAATTAGATTGGAATGATTTTTTACAACAAAATAAACAATTATTAACGGAATATATTAATGAAATTTTAACTCATTCAAATATATCAGGAATGAATAAACAAAATTTCCAAGAATTATTAAATGAAAAGATATCTGAAAACAATCAAATGATTTATGATAAATTCAATGAATTAATTGATCAATTAAATATTGTTGATTCTAGTAAAACCAGTAATGGTAGTTTTGATTCTAGTCATTTAACCATTCAAAAAGGAAATGAATTATTATTAGATAATTTATTAGATATATTTGCTAAAGGATCGATTAATACTAATTATGCTGATTATAAATTAGGATCTAGAATATTGGGATTTTTAACATCAGGATCTGATAATAATAAAAGTTCTAAATCATTAAGTCGGAAACTTTTATTAGGATGGTATGATTATCTTATTAATTCAAGTCCTAATTTAAATCAATTAAAATATAATGCTAACAATTTATTAATTGATGGTGGTGAAAGTTGGAAATGTAATAATCAACAAACATGTTCAGTAGGAATTAGATTATCCAATCCAATCATATTAACAGATTTAATAATAAAATCAATTAATATTAATGAAAAACCTAATGCTATATCAATTTATATTAAGCCTTATTCAAAACAACAATATAATAATTTATTAAATTATTTACAAGAATTTAAAATTCCTGGGAAATTTAAATATGGAATTGATTCATCAATTAATAATAAATATTTGAGTAAATTTATTAAAATTAAAGAAACTGGTTTAAATCATGAAAAGTTAGATCATTTAACCCTTCCAATTAGTTTAATTAATTTAAGAATTCCTATAAAAGATATTTATATTGAATTTCATAATCTAAGGTCAATTAATAATCATAATATGGAAATATTCAATTTAAAAGCTTATGGGGTAAGTGAATACAATTCCTATAAATTTAATAACGATTTCAATCTAATTATTAATAACTTACAAAAATCGGTTATATCAGATCTGAATCATGAAAATGATAATTCTATCGTAATAGATGATGAACTTGATATTTCAATTTTAGGTCAAGAATAATGTAATTAATTAAATGAGAAAAAGTATACTTGTTTGTAAATTGTATATTAGAAATATAAACAATAAATGATAAGAAGAAATTTTAGCCTAACCATTTTAAAATAACCAGAAATATAAAAATCCCGTTTTGTTTCAATAAATGAAAAAAATATGTAATAAAAATAAAAATATGAAAAATGCAAAGCAAATTAAACACAAAGCTTACAGTGAAATGACTCGAAAAAAAAAAAAGTATTTTTTTGTTGTTTTTAATTTGAATTTGAAATAATGAATATGGTATTAAGGTATAAAAACATATTCTAAATGTGAGAATCAACTATAGAAAGACAACTTATTGACCCAAAGCTTACATCATCACACTTAGTATAAAGCAGCAGCAGCAGCTAAGACAGCAGCACCAATAACTGGGACTTGTTTAGCAATGGCACCAGCTTCATAAGAAGAAACACCTGGAGAAGTACCATTAGAAGCAGCAGTAGATTCAGCAGCAACGGTAGATTCTGGAGCAAGGGTGGCTGGAGCAGAACTAGCAGCTTGGGTGGTTGGAGCTGGAGCTGGAGCTTGAGATGATGGAGCTGGAGCTGGGGCTGGGGCTTTAGATGAGGCAGCTGGAGCTGGAGCTGGAGCTGGAGCTTTAGATGATGGAGCAGCAGCTGGGGTAGAAGAAGTAAGTGGACAGTAAGTAGTGTAAACAGTGGTGTCATCGGTGATGGTAGTTACACCAGTGGTAGCTTCTTTTTCTTCACATTTGTCATCAGAACATGAAGTAACGGTAACAACAGTGGTAGCTTGTTCGGCTTCAACAGAACTGAGAGGACAGTAAGTGGTGTAGACGGTAGATTCGTCAGTAACAGTGGTAACACCGGTAGTAACAGCTTTTTCGTCACATTTGTCGTCAGAACAAGAAGTGATGGTAACTAAAGTAGTTTGGACATCAGTAGCAGTAGAGGTGACATTAGCAAAAGCACCTAAAGCTGGAGCAGCAGCAGCAGATAAAGTTAAAGCAGTTGAGAATTTCATTATGATTTAGCGAGTGTAAGTAGTTTGATTTAGTCTATGAAAAAGAAAAGAAAAAAAAAAAGAGAAGAGAAAAATGGGGACCAGTGACAAAACTGATCATTTAAATATCATCATGAATGGTTTTAAACCCAAAGTGGGTGAATGGTGGGTGTGGCCCTACACGAAAGATTAAAAATAAAAGCAAAATACTAATTCCTTTTTTTTGCTAAATCCATCAATAACGTACACGAACAAATAATCTCCTTACTTCGCCTAACAATATAGTTACATAACACTGTTCAAGAAGGGGGTCTGTGACAGTTGTGTGTTTATTTTTTTTTTTTTTTTTGTTGTTCTCAAAACATTTGCAGCCTTTGAGGTGAGAGAATTTAACTGTTTTAGGCAGGAGCATGGTTAGGTTAGGACCTCGAAATGTTCAAGGTCCGTAACGGTTCTGGGAAGCAGGCTGTACGGCCTGTAAGGTTATGCAATAGGTCTGGACCCATATCCACATGACGTCCCACCGGTATAGCAGTGGTACCGTGGTGTGTCTTACTGTAGATGGCCACAGTCACCTACAGGATGTTAGTGATATGAATCTATCCTATTGTTTTACCCCTTTATTTTTCTTACTTATATCTCTTGACACATTCTAGACTCACTTATGTCCTGGGGTATCCCAATTAGTTTCATGTCTAGAAATTTCTAAAAGTAGATTTGGGTTTTATCCATATTTCCGGGTTGCTTTTGACGACCTAGTGCTCGTATGCTTCAATGTCTATTGCCAGTTTTCCCATTACCTATTACCTATTGCTGGTAATGTTACTATTTACTGACATCTTACCTAGGTAAGGTGAATAAAGAAGGCCATGTTGTACCTTGTTACTGTTATGGTTATTAATTTATGTGGAAATCCTGGTTAGAGCCTGAAATTTTTTATTAGTAAATACTCAAATGTAAAAGTAACCGGACGCGAAATCATTTAAGTAAACATACACGAAAAAAAAATGGTGCAAAGGATCAACAAGAAAAAGAATGGCTAATTATAGTAATAAACATAAGAAAGATTGATTGTGATTATAATGGGGGTGGGTTGATGTAAGCTGCAATGGATGTAACATAGACAGAAGCTTAGTTATGGTTAACATTAAACGTGAAGTTATTATTGCAAGCAACAATAAAAATAAGGTTGGATATTGGTTTCGAGGCTGCTAACTCTTGAGGGAGTGGTTCCCCCCTTCCCGTGATGCGTTATGCCTAAACTGTCACTGCCTACATGGAGATGCATGAGAGCCGGTCGGGTATAGGGGTCGTATGAGAAGTGACGAGATAATGCCGGTGTGGTTACGGTGTGGTTACGGTGGTCTGGTAGCTGGTGTGGGTATGGTTACGGGGTTATGGTGTGTTATCGTATGATGCAATCCAAATGGTAATCCTCTTCAGTTCTTTATCCTATTACCACTGCTGCTCTTACTTCCATACTATCATATTATATCCTATACTCTCTCTGCCTTTTTCTCTCTCTCTCTCTCTCTCTCTCTCTCTCTCTCTCTCTCTCTCTCTCTCTCTCTCTCTCTCTCTCTCCCCTACATATCAACTTCTCCTCATTGACGATCTGTTGATGATTTCATAATACTGCTTCTCTTCCCCCACCTTCTTTTCTTCGTCAACCTCGTCAATTTCCGTCTAATTCTCACTCTTACTCAAACGAATCTCAAATTATAATTCTCGCAATTCTCACAATTCTCACAAATTTCACAATTCTCAGTAATATCCCAGGACTAGTACTACTCTTAACACCACCCACACTCCTAACCTACTTCTCTAACAACTATCAATATCATATTTTCTACTTTTCCTAAAATCAAACTATAAAACATATAAACCATCCAATTATTTTAATACCACTTTAAAAGATCCAATTTCAAACCCTCTTAATTTAAATTTAAATGAATTATCTACAACTTCAAGTTGTTCCGATTCATCTTCAATTCCATTCACTATAAACACCTTATCAATTGATAACAATGAAGGATCTAATTTAATTTCTCCAACGCTATACCCTCCTAAAGCTTCATAAGTTCTAATAACTAAAGATTTTTGTCCCTTATGTTTTATAGGAATGTTTTTATAAATGGAGATATCTTCATCATCTTCACCTCTTTTAATATTAGATAAAACTGTAGAACCAGATTTACTAGTTAATTTGATGGAATCTAATAATCCTTTAGTTTCTAATAAATCATCATTGACCAAATAATATTTATCTAATTTATAATTGAAATTGTGAGCCAATTTAACTGTATCCATATTAATATATTGATTATGAGGATAAATGGCATATTCAAATTCATGATGTCCCATATCCGCTAAATCATCAGGAGCCTTAGGAGATCTTAATAATGATAATCTCATTAAATTCCCATGAATAGATCCACCATATTTACAATTATTAAAGATTGATACCCCATAATTAAATTCTGATAAATCCATAAATTTATGATGACAAACTTCAAATTTGGCTACATCCCATGTAGTATTAAAATGAGTAGGTCTTTTAGTAATTCCAAATTGAGTTTCATAACTAGCTTCTTGAGCAGTATAAATAGTAGTAGGAAATTGAACTTTTAAAAATTTGTAAGTTTCATGCCATTCTACATTGGATTTAAATTTAATAAAATTATTTCCTGAAGTTAATTGTTCATCATCTAATAATCCTTCGATAGAAATTTCGGTTTCGATATATGATTTATCAGAAATTTCATGTTTAACAAATAATGATGATTTAAGTTCATTATTGATAACCTTACTAATTTGTCCGTTCTTTAAGAATTTAAATTTATCTAATGAATATAATTCGGTATCCCAAGCAGGGAAACTTAATGGTTCATCATCAAATAAAAGTAATTGATTCCCACCAATAACTTCACCATTATCAGTTTGTTTGGTTTTGGTAGAATCAATAATTTCACGATCATTAATAATATCATAAAGGGAAGTAATGATACCATTGGTAGTAATTTCTGCTTTAATAGATCCATTCCCTAAACTATAAGTGGTTGTAGAACCAGTTTTAGTAGCTTTATCATTAGTATTAACATAAGCAGGATATTTCATAGAGGTCGAAGAATTATTGAACCCATGTTTACTACTAATAGAAACCAATTTTTTATCATCACTAGTTTTAGTACAAATGGTGTTATCATCATCAATTAATTCATATAAATCATCAGTAGGATCAACTTCAAGTAATTCATGTCTTTCCCATGGTAAAGTATTAATAAATTTAACATTTTTACCTTCCAGAGTTTGATTCATTAATTTAATGGCTCCTGATAATAATTTTTCAACCTTGGATAAATTCTTCTTCAACATTGGTTTAACTTCATCATAATAAACCATACCTATACAAGAACCAGGAATAACATCATGAAATTGACAGAGACATAAATCTTCCCATACATCTTGGATTTGTTTAATAGGATATTTATAATCTGGATTAGTAATACTCAATAAAGAAGCAATCCATTCTAAATCATGAAGTTTTAATTCTAAAAATCTAACCCATTTTTTAATATCAGCTTGACTAGTATAAGTACCTCTATGGAATTCTAAATAAATTTCTCCTCTCCATGTAGGTAATTTATTACCACCATCAGATTGTTCTAATATACCATCATAAAAATCATCAACAGTTTTACCCATGTCAACAGTTGGAATAGCATTAGTATTATTAGCAAACCCCCGTTCTCTTCTAATTTTTTCCAACATTTCTTCAGTGGGACCACCACCACCATCACCTTTACCATAAAGCATTAAACCAGTTGGAACATCTCTTAAATTTTTATGTTGATGTTGAGATCTAACTACATCACCAAAATGAGCAGCAGCCGTATAAGTATTCGCAGGAGGCATATGAACTAATACTTGAGAACCATCAATTCCAGCCCAATTAAATGTACTCAAAGGAAATTGATTAATATTATTCCAAGAAAGTTTTTGAGTTAAAAACTTATCAATTCCAGCATGATGACAAATTTGAGGAATTTGTGATGAATAACCAAAAGTATCCGGTAACCAATAAACTGGAGAATAAACCCCAAATTCATTCATTTGAAATCTTTGCCCTAATAAAAATTGTCTAATTAAACTTTCACCACTTGGTAAATTAGTATCATTTTCTACCCATGACCCTCCGATTGGTAAAAATTGATTAGTAGTAAATTTATTTTTAATTTTATTAAAGATTTCTGGATGATACATCTTTAACCATTTAAATTGTTGCATTTGTGATGCTACAAAAATATATTCCGGATATTCATCAGCGATTTTTAATTGAGAAGTCCAAGATCTAACTACTTTACGTTTAGTTTCAGCAAATGGCCATAACCAAGCAGTATCAATATGACAATTCCCAATAGCAATTACATCGATAATTTTTTTTAAACTTCCAAATTCTTCAAATACTTTATCCGAATTAATATTTTGTCCCAACATTTTTTCTGCTAATTTTCTACAAGTTTGAATAGATTTAACATCATTAGGATCAAAAGCATTCATAATATCATTACAAAGTTGGTTAGCTTGATATTTTTGCCAACCAGATGGTAATTCTCTAGCAGCATCTGATAAAATCCAAAAATCATAAAATAACGCTCTAGCATCAACATTAGGTAATACTAAATCAGCTTTAGATAACCTAAAATATCTATTTGGATCCACCACTCCATTGTCACCATTACCAAACATTCCATTACAAGCAATTTCTAAATAAAACGTTTGAGATTTATTAGTTAAATATTCTTTTGGAAATTTGAATAAAATCCGTTCACCTCCACCACTAAAAGCTTGTAAAGGTAATCCTTTATCATTATAAATTAACCCTTCATTATTACAATCCCATTCTAAATCAATTTCTTGATTTGAATCTAACCACAGTTGAGGAATTACAATATCAAATTTAAACCAAAAAGTTTTCCAAGATGGACCAAAAGAATCACCCTTTTTAGCATTAGACCATTCAATGGTGTCAAAATCTAGATCTTTGAATAAAGGTCTTTGAGTTTCACCATTGGGTCCATCAGGCACTTTCCAAACTTTTAAGTCCCCAATATCTTTCCTTTCAATATCATAAAATTTAGGTAAATTTAATTGATGATACTGACCACCAGTGTCAATGAATTGTCTAAGTCTCAGTTCAAACAAATGATCAATTGGTTTAAAGTTGGGTTGATAATTATATTGGTCATATGACATTATCCTTGTTTTTTTTGGGTATATATGTAAATCTAAATTGGCATTAAATTGACCAAATTGCTGCTAATTATTTTATGTGAGCCCCAGAATTTGATACCAGTGCGATAAGGGGGAGGGAACGGGGAAGGGAGTGTCATGATGGGTAGAGAGTCGTGTAAAAGACAGGGGTCTTTGTAAGGGCCCTGAGGCCATGAAGAATAGGGGACGAGAGCAATGTAATCAGAGGGGATAAGAGGGTGAATATAGGGACATTTCTACTGCAGTATAAGGTCTCCATAGAGATTTCAGATGTAGAAACTACCACAGACCACTCTAAGTGGAGTCAATTGGAGACCTTAATCCACTCACCGGATCACCATATCACCGAACAAGCCACTCACCATTCACTCACCATTCACTCACCATACTAACAACAAATCTTCACGTCTTCATCTACACTTCCTTTAACATATCTAACATATATTCTCTAAAGTCTCTAACTAAACACTAATTAATCTTAACTTCCTTGTCTTCTTCGACATTAAATACATGCTCGTGATTTTTAATAATATCAAAATGATGCTCTGGTAAAGAAGCAGTAAATCCTTTGATTAAACTAAATTCATTTAAGATAGATCCACCTAAATCACCGATTCTAGATTTAATGGTAGATATATCAGCTTCAGAAGCAGTTTCTTTACAAGTTACAATATAATTCTTTAAGGTTGACATTTTTAAAAAGAAGAGTGAGTGATAAGGATCAAAATCATTTGGGTTTTCACACGGCAATAAATAGGAAGCGAAAATTGAGAATAGTTAGAGCAACAGGACTAATAATTAATGACTGTGATTGATCTGTTTATTAATAGGTTTAGAAATAAATCGGTGTTTTTGTATACAGCTGTGGTGGTGTTAGCAACTGGGTATGTTTTTTATTTGATTGATACGGTCCCGGAGGTGCCAAAGGAACCAAGGGAGTCAAAGAGGACAAGTGAGTCAAAAAAATCACCTGGAAGGATAAATGAACTGGGAGAAGGGAAGCAAGAGACAAAAGGGTGATGATTGAAACAGTATAGCATGGTGTAGAGCAAGGAAAGATGGTAATGCTAGGGGATCAGCCTAATGTATAGCTGAACTATAGCTGGACTATGGTTGGGAGATATAATAGCAGCAATAGTAGATCCACCTGGCCTATGTGGGCCCTGGTCACACCTGGTCCCACCTGGCCCTATCTACTACCAACACTACCAACACTACCATTCCGCACTACCTCCCCACAACTACTCTACCACTAAGGTATCCTCTACCAAGGTATCCTACTCAACCATTCTTATTTAATGTTACTATAAAACCCCCCTAACACCCCCCATAATCCTTCCCATCTCATAATCCTTCAATCTATATACTTCAATATATATTGATTCTATAGCTCTTCTTCAATAGTTTGCCCCATGTCTCCCCTATGTATATTGCTAGTATTCACACATGATTCCTGGTTGCGATTTGATTTCCCCTTAGTGGATTACACAGCAAAATAAGTACCCAATGAGATTTGTCATCGACGTCGATTCTCAAGAAGTCCAGAAGTGCCACTATTTATAAAGGAGAAAAAATTCCCTTCCCATTTATCAAATAATTTTAACAACTACTTCAAAATGGTTAAAGCTGGTATGTACATCAATTGACTAATACAAGATCAATTGACTAATATAAGATGGCATTGAGCCATTATAATAGTTGATGACAAGCTCATAACATGATAAGGTTACCAGGAAGCCAGAGATCCTTTGTCATGGTTAAAATCTTGTTTGGTAAAAATAATTGCTCAATTAAGAATGATACTAACATATAACTCTTAGTGGCTGTATTAAGAGGAGACGCAAACGTTTCAGGAACTGTTTACTTTGAACAAAAAGCTGAAAGTGATGCTACTACCATCACTTGGGAAATTAGTGGACATGATGCTAATGCATTAAGAGGATTCCACGTTCATACCTTTGGTGATAATACTAATGGATGTACTTCAGCCGGACCTCATTTCAATCCATTTTCTAAAACTCACGGTGCTCCAGAAGATGATGAACGTCATGTTGGTGATTTAGGTAATATCACCACTGATTCTGCTGGTATTGCTAAAGGTACTAAACAAGATTTATTAGTTAAATTAACTGGTATCAATAGTGTTGTTGGTAGAAGTATTGTTGTTCATTCTGGTACTGATGATTTAGGTAAAGGAGGACATGAACAATCTAAAACTACTGGTAATGCTGGTGGTCGTCCTGCTTGTGGGGTTATTGGTATCTGTGATTAGGATAGCCTGCTACTAGTAGTATATAGGTTAAAATATATGGTTTAGTAATTAATTCTATTTGATTTAATATAAAACTCCTATTTAGGAATATACCAAATGTTTTCTGGACAACTACTAGATCCAGTGGAATCAATTGGTTTATAATCCCCGGTTAAAACGTTACCCTTAACAAGATAATAATACCATACTTCATCTAAAGCCCCATCATCAGTACATCCTATATAAATTTGTTTACCATTATGAGAATTTGATAATGCCGTTTCAATATCTGATTTCTTATAAGTAGATTTAACCGTTGGAATAATTCCTTGTCTACTTAAAAATTCATAACTATTTAAATCATCCCAGATTTTGGTGGTTTTCTTCCAAAATTCTACTGGTGATTGCCATTGTTGATAATCTCCAGTAAAACATTTTGGCATAATAGTATTCATACAAGTCCCATGTTTATTATATTCATGTTCCCATAACTCAATAGATGAGTCATCTGCAACATTAGAATTTAAGGTATTAATCCAATATTTACTCATTAATTCAAATAATTCTGGGTCATTAAATTGATTAACAATTATATCGGTGATATTATCTTTATCATTACTAACTTCTAATTGAGGTTGACAGTATTCATCCCAAGTTCCATCACATCTATCATCCCATAATCCATGAATGGTAAAGGCTTTTTCAATTGGCATATCACTTGATTTATCAAGGTGAAATTGTTGCCAAATATCTTTTAACCAATCACCAATTCCAAAGAAGCCTTTCCCTTGGAAATATCCATTGTTGGAATCGATTTCTGCTTTTAATTGTGAAGTTCCATTGATGGCTGTTTGTAATTTTTTTGGATCATAATCCCAAAATTGCGCTTGTAAAATAATTCCATATGTTTCAAAACAACATGATTCTTGTTCAATGATAGCAGAATTATTTTCACATGAGTAAGGGAAAAATGGATTTAACATAACGGAACTACAACTATCAACTTGATATTCTGGCACATTAAAAGGCCATGTAGGCATACTTGATGCAGAAATTGCTAATGATAAGATGGTAATAATTGAAACCATTTTTTTTTTGCAGCTATTTGGTCTTGGTGTTTTTTTTTACAAGTTACGATATTTGCAAGTTTTAGGTTTTAATTTTTTTTTTTGTTATTCACAGTGGCTCTTCAGATAATTTTATAGGTGATAAATGTGTAAAACGGAATGGTAATTAAACCAGAAAACGTTGTTAAGACAATACCATACAGGCCAGAAACGTCAGTAGAATGTCCATTCATTAATGAGAGAATCCATTGATGCCGTACTTAAGGGGTGTTGGTATACAAACCATAAGAACGGTTATCAGCACAATGGTCGCAACAACCCATCTTACGGCACACACATGGGTCGAAGGATAGGAGAGATGCAAACCAGATGGAGTATGATGATTACCCAATAGAGATGATAGAGGTGGTACCAGAGCTGGATCTAAGGGTCTAGAAGGGTGTAGAAACATGTGGAGGGATTTTGCGGTGTAAACGGTTTATATTTTCTGCATAACATGTGCTTCTCGTTTATGAACCAATTACGGCCTAATTATGAATGGGTTATTGTTACCTGTCCACTAAAGCACATACCATTTCTATTCATTATTCGTAAATTATATTGAGTGTTTGAAGCCTGCCACACTTGTAGAACCATTGGCTCATTCACATACAATGGTAGGATGTTCTTGTAGTTAAAACTCTGTATGGATGCGTCAGGGTACAATTGATGGAACCAATTTAATGCGATAGTGATGATGAATGGACCTTGTAGAATGACATCCTTTAACCCTTCCAGTTGACAATACTGAGGATCTAGATGAATTTTATGAAGATTATAAGAAAGAAAACTAAATTTCTGCACTTGAGTATCAGACACAGTGATAGTTTGAGTATGTGATGGAGATGGAGGTGCAGATGGAGGTGCAGATGGAGGTGCAGATGCAGATGCAGATGAAGACGCAGATGGAGACGAGGTGGTAGTAGGCGGCCTATATACTTGATTTGTATACATAAGCATTCTAGACTCTTGCATTAAAAGGGTCTGGCTCTCATCAGTAAATTGCCGTTGTATAGTTACAAACGACTGGTTATTAATATACTTATTCAGAGTAACTGATTCATGACAATTGATTAATTGATTAACCCCTATGGGACTATAGAACTGTAAGGACCCTTTAACCCACATTCTTCGAAGGAATAGCTGTTGATTATCATTATCAAGGTCTACAGGGGCTTGATAGTTATCATACCCATCTTTACCAATCAGTTGATTGAGTTGATTATTGAATAGAAAATGATATCCAGACCTCAAATTACTGAGGGGTGAATGGGTTGAAAAACCGGGGAAAAGTTCTGACATGAGCCTGTCCATATGATTAACAGTCCCTATAGAGGAGAAATCAAGGAAATTCCAGTGCTGTCGTTGAATAAATTTGGACCATTTTAATAAGGATGTTTTCATTGTATGTGAGTCTGAGGCTCATGTTTTTCTCCAAGTCTCAAAGTTTTTTTTTAAACTGTGCTCATCGCAGATCTCAAAAGATTTTTTTTTTCCCCTTCTTTCCTTTATTAGGATTCCAATTAACCAAACCATGTCAGAAGACGTTAAGACTTTAAAGTCTATAAAGAACAAACATAGAAGACAGAAATTGTTTTCAGACCTTAAACATGAAAGAAACAAAGCCAAACATAAGTTGAGAGCAGAAAGAGCTAAAGAAGAAAGAAGTGATCCTGAGTTAAAAAAGCAAAGATTAGAACAAAATGTTCCTGATACTTTAGAAAGTAAACGAGTTTATGATGAAACTATTGTAGAAGAAATGGAAGGAGAAGATGAATTTAATGAATATTTCCTGAGTGATAAACCCCCTAAATTATTATTGACTACTAATACTTATGCTAAGAAACCAGCATATGAATTTGCTGATTTATTAATGGATTTCTTACCAAGTGTAACTTTTGTTAAAAGAAAAAGACAATTCAGTATTAATGATATGGTTAAATTTTGTAATAATCGAGAATATACTGATTTGGTGATTATTAATGAATTTAATAAGAAAGTTACTGGAATTACTTTTATTCATTTACCTATAGGTCCTAGTTATTATTTTTCATTATCATCAATAACCGAAGGGAAGAAAATCGCTGGCCATGGTAGAGCTACTGACCATACACCAGAATTGATTTTAAATAATTTCAATACCAGATTAGGGAAAACTGTAGGAAGATTATTTCAATCGATATTTCCAAAAAATCCTGAATTTGAAGGTAGACAAGTGATTACTTTACATAATCAAAGAGATTATATATTTTTCAGAAGACATCGGTACCTTTTTAAGAGTGAAGAGAAAGTAGGGTTGCAAGAGATTGGCCCTCAATTTACTCTTAAACTAAGAAGACTTCAAAAGGGTATTAAGGAAGAAACTGAATGGGAGCATAGACCTGATATGGAGAAGGATAAACGGAAGTTTTATTTGTAATGAGTATAATGAATATAAGCATAGAGGAAAGGAATAGTAACTAGGCTCACTAGGATAGAGTTACTGCTAACCACTGCAAACACTCAAATCTCGCTCTCTCCCGAGTCTCTCTCTCTCTCAAATCTCTCTCACACTCTCTCACCTTAACGTCCGTCACCATCTCCCCGGTACCTGATTAACTGTGCGTGGGCGCGCAGAATAAGTCGCCTTAGTCAATAACATCACTTAAGGACTTTGTTACAACAACTAGTTGAATTTATTTTCTACTGATTGGATTATCTATCAAATCCTTTTATTTGCTAGTGAATTGTTGTTTCTCCTTTAACTAAGATCAGAATTGTTGGGATATACTTTTGTCACAGCCCAAATACTCCAGTGGCTACCAACTCAATTGATTAAAAAATAGAAAAAAAAAATCACGCAAGTTAACTAGTGAGTCCATTTACAAACCAATCATTGAAGAAGGGATAAGAAGCCAGAATTTGTAAAGACAATTGGACCCTATTGGAAAATCCTAGCATTCTTACTGTTTTTTTTTTTTTCCCTCCGAAGTCATAGATCGTGGGTCATTTACCTTATTACAAACAAGACTTTGAAAAAATTACAAACGTTAGTTACGGACATTTGACTCTGCCAGTACAAACACAGACATAAACACACCAAACCACTACCGTCACACATATCACCAAAATGACCATGGATAGTAATGGAGTCAATCAGATTATCAATGCTTTACAAGTGGTATATGATGCCAAATCCTCAAACCATCAAAGACATGAAGCCCAAAACTTTTTAGAATCAATCAAATCAAATGATGAAAGTCCATTTTGGGGTTATCAATTGGCTTTATATGAGAATAATAAGGATAATTACATTGTAAGACATTTTGGATTATCATTATTACAGAATTCAGTCAACAAAAGATTTCATACTTTTAGTGCTGATAAATCATTAACTCTAAGATATTGGGTAGTTGATTTGGCCAATAAAGTTCATGAAGATGATCCTCATTACTTGAAAGAAAAATTGGCATTTTTATGGGTCTCGATTGTTAAAAAGGTATGGGGTTGTTATTTGGTTAAAGTGTTATCTAATGATAATAATAGTAATAACCATAGTACTAGTAATAGCCATAATACCAGTAGTAACAATAGTAGTCATAACAATAGTGATAGTCATAACAATCATAATAATAATAGTAACAACCAAAATGAATCCAATGATAATAATTCAATTGCCAACTCTAAATTATCTGAACAAGATACTTTGGATGGATGGATTTCTATGGATTCAGACCTTTGGAATTTATGGAATCTTAATTTGGTTGCTAGAGAGTTATGTCTTATTATTTTAAGAACCTTATTTGAAGATATTTATTTACTCGATGATCCAATAGCCATGAAAAGAACCGCCATACTAAATCAATTGAGTGTATTAATCACCACTCCAATTGATACGTTGAATAAATTATATGATACCAATGAACATGTATTAATTTGTAAACATTCAAATGACGGATGGTTTGTTCATTGGTGTAGATTTTTGTTTGAAGTTTTATCAAATGATTATAAATCTTCTACTGTACAAATCTTTGTCCCAAAAATCTTATCAACTTTTAAAACATGTCTTCATTGGATTCATCCTGAAGTTTTAAGAAGTCAAAATATTCTTCATAATTTAATTAATATATTAACCATACCTGATACGAAATTAAAAACTTTAGCAGTGGATTGTCTACATATTTTATTTACTAGAAATTATGCTGATTATGAAGATTTTGAATTTTTCATTGGTAGTATATTTACTACTGAAGGTATAGAAAAATTATCTCAATTTTATCAATCATTAGAAATTGATCCAAATGATATCGATGAACAAGTTTATTCATTATTGAAAAAAACCGTTGAAATGATTGTATCATTAAGTGAATATTTAAATATTTCATTACCCTCGAAAAATAAAATTGATTGGCAAAAAGCCGATATTAATAATTATTTGAAATTAATTTTATCAACCACTAATCATCCTAGTTTGATTGTATCGGGATTATCTTTACAAATGTGGGTAACGATTTTAAGATTTGATGAATTAAGTAACAAATTAAACATTGATAATATATTAATGGATTTGTTAGAAATATCTGCCAATAGAACCATTAATTACAATTTGGTAGATGAAGATAATATTTCTAAATTATATTTGGATTTAGATTTTGATTCTACCTCTGATTCTAATTCATTTTTAATCAATTACAAAAAATTTAATGAAGATATTGTTAGAATTGCTGTTTGTAGAAAACCGGAAGATGGATTAATGTGGTTAGAAAATCGATTACAAAATTTTTTCAGTTCTGATCTTGGTAATAATTGTATTAAAAAATATAAATTGGAAGAAAAATCAGATGAATTTAATTATGGGAATGCTCAATTTAATATTATTGAAAATTGTATTAGAGGTATTTCAAGATGGAGAATTTGGTATAACGGAGAAGATTTTGAAATTATAAATAATCGATTAAATGGATTAGTTGAAAGTTTAGGTGAACGATTATTGGCAATGAATTTATCATGTCCATTGTTAATTAGGAAACAAGTTCAAACAATGGTTCAATTTGCTCCATTATTAAAAGATGTAAGTCCTTTAATGTTTCAAGTATTAGAAAAGATTTTAACTACTGCTACTTTTGAATATCCTGAAGATATAGATGATGAAGAAAAAGAATTAATTAGAGATTTAAGAACTAGTTGTGGGACTGAATTAAATCGTTTAGCTTATATTATGCCAGAATCTTTAAAGAAAATTTTTAATGATTTAGAAAATGTAATTTCTAATATTTTATCATCCAAAAAAGTTAGTGATCATGAAAATGTTGCCTTTAAATCATTTTTATTGGTAATTGCATCTAGATCTTCTATTGATAATAGAGATGAATTATTTTCAAAGATTGTAGATCCAGAATTATCTGCTTGGTTATCACCGGATACAGAAAAAGGATTAATGGAATTACATTGGTTTATGGAAAGAATTGGAATTGTAGAAATTGCTTCATATTTTCAAAGTAGAGGTATAACTGCTAATACTAATTTATTAGAAGCTAGAATGGATGATGAAGGTAAAGTTTTAAGACAACGATTAAAAGATCATTGGTCATCAATATTTCCTATTAGAGCCACTAGAATTTTCATTCAATATAGTATTGAAAAATTAGATCATGATTCTAGTGAATATTTAAATTTACTAAAGTTATGGAAACCAAGAGTCAAACCAATTATTCCTCATGTTTTACAATTGTTGACACAAATTCAAAACTATCATAATCCTAATAATTGGAAGGATTTACCAGAAGCAGTTCAATCATTTGTTAAATACAGTTGCATGGAAAGATTTTGGCAACAAGGAGTATCAATTCAAAGTAAAGAAACATTTATTGAAGAAAACGTTAAAGCAGCTTTAACCTTAAGAGATTTTGCTGATTCAGTTGGTCATCTTATAAGATATACTAGAGAATATGCTTTTCTAACTATAGGATCATTATCACAATTAGAAGAAACTTTATATGAAATCCCAAATATTGGATCAATGATTTGGAAAGCCGTTACCGGAGAAATGATTGGAATTACCTTACACAGTTGGAAACATATGATAAATAGTTGCTTAAGAAGTGTGGTAAGAAATTGTCCAGTAAAATTTGTTGATTCATTTATGATTGAATTATTACCTAAATCATTTATAGATTTAGATAAAGTATTAGTAACTAGATGGGAAAAAGTTTATGTTAATGGACTTCAATTACAAGGTAATGAAGATGATGAAACCTTATCAGAAGAAATGATGGAAGAACATATGTTGAGACAATTAACCGCTACAGTAGTAAGATATTTGATGGATATTATTAGTCAATTTAATTCTAAAACCACTACCGAAACTCAATTTGCTTGTAAAAAATTATTAATTGATAATAAACCAGTATTGGCCCCCTTTTTACAACTTTGTTGTCATATAATTATGTTTAAAGATACTAAATGTTCATTTAATACCATTTTAGTGTTAAGAAATATTTTATCAGAAATTTTATTAAAAGATGAAGAAGTTGATAAATTTTTATGTGAAAATTTAATGAAATCACTTTTAACAGTTTTAATGGATGAATATTTTATTGAAACTCATTCAGAAGCTGCTATTGCTTTAACTACTTTATATTGTGCCTTAAGATCAAAAAATGATTATCCAGCCAGAATCTTGATGGATAATTTACCTAATGTTAATACTAGTCATATTTCAAATTTTGAAAATTTATTAGTTAATTCTAAATCATTAAAACATCAAAGATCTGCATTATTAGAATTAATAAAGATTTCTAAAGAGAAAGATATTGATAATGAGGATGAAATGAAGGATCGTAAGAAACAATTAGAAGCAGCCTCAAATGCTAGAACCAAAAAATTACAACAAGTTGATGTAATGAATGATCCATTTACTGAAAATGGGGCCTTGAATAATTTATTTGGTGACGATTGAGGAGATCTAGTCTTACCTGGTGGGAAGAGATGTGGACAGGAAAATTAACTAATTTTTATGTGTATATATATATATATATAAAAGAATACTATCTTTAAGAGGATTGTGTGTATTATATAAACGTTACCAAAATATATTGTTGTAGAGATATAGAAATTAATTTGAGACTGCTACACCCTAAACCCTCACACTCAACGTGTCTCTACCATCTCGTCCAAAATTCGCGTTAACGTTGTTAAACGTTAAAATTGTCAAGTAAATACAAATCTAGTGTATTAAACCATCTGGTACATTAAACCATCTGGTACATTATATGGTCATTTATATCAATAGTGGACGTTCCCAATATTGTAATTAACTAGTTGATTTTTAAGAAAAAGAAAAGCAACAGAAAACAACATCCAGAAAATGCCAGTGAAATCATTGGAATCATATTTATTCGAAAGAAAGTTGGTCAACACCAGCTCAATTGAAATCCTTCAAAATGCCACCATTGGAATAGATGTAGAACATTATTTAAGCAGGATTTATACCTATAAAAAGGAGCAGTTTTTGTCCGCCATCGGAGGAGTTCCAAGCTCGTTAAGAGATTATATTCATTCTGATTTAAAAGTATTTAAAGAATTCAATATTAAACCAATCTTTGTTATTAAAGGATTAGATATTCAATTACAATCAAATGATTTTAAACCCAATGAATTAGCACCCCATGAACAACATTTGGAGAATTCATGGACAAAATTAAATTCAAGAAGTTATAACTATAATTATAACAGTACCAATAATGATTCATTTAGATTATTTACTGATCCATTACCATTAAGACCTATGATAAATGATTTAATTAAATATTTTATTGAGATTGGAATTGATTACATTATATGCCCATATGATGCATCATTTCAATTATCATATTTATATCATTCCAAAGTGATAGATTCTATTTATGGATCTACTGATTTATTATTAACTAAAGTAAATAAATTTATTCTTGGTATGGAATTTCAATCTAAAGATTTTAGATTTATTGATAAAACCAAAGTTTTGAATGAATTAAGTTTATCTGGTAAACAATTAGTTGATTTGGGAATAATGGTTGGTTGTAATCTTCAACCTCAAACGTTTCCAAATTTACCTCCATTACCAAAACCTAATCCTTTACAACCTTATCCTCAATTAAGTTATTTTAAATTAGGATTAGATATTTTATATCAATTGATAAGTTTTAATGGGGATCCTGATACTGATTTGTATCCTTATATATTAAGTTTAAATGATCAAACTTGTTTAGATCTTTATTTCAAAGGTCGGTCTGCTTTTAGATATATTCCCATATTAAATGACAAAGGATATGTTTCCTTTTATTCGGTAGAAATGCAAAAATTGGGGTTAATTGATGAAGAAAATGCTGATGATATTGAATTATTTGGAATTGAACCATTAAATGATGGCCAATCTAATGATCTTGAAGAACTTAGCAATAAACCCCTTGAAAATGAATCAGAGAACCAAAATCAATCAGATTTATCTGAAACCAATAATAAATCAAATGATAAAAGAATTCAAATTTCAAATGATGTTCATGATATCATTTCTCAAAGATTACCACCAGAACTTTATTTCTATCAATCTATAGGATTAGCTCCCATTGAATTATTAGAAGGTATAACTCAAGGAAAATTAACCATAAGACCTCCCTTAGAAAGTGGATTAAGTGATAGTTATAAAAAATTAATCAATTCCACTTTTTATATTGAAAATTTGGATAAATTACTCAATTTAATTACTCAATTATTAGCTAGATATTATCAAGTTAAAAAGATTAAAGTTACTTATTGGTATAAACAGGATGTATTAGAACTTAATAATCGATTAATACCTCCCGTGTTTAAAAGAATCAATCATTTAATTTATTGTAATGAAACAGTAAAAGATTTCAGTTTAATGAAATTTTTTAATTCAATTGATGATAAATTTCCCAAAAATGAATCTAAAGATTCTAAAACAATTTCAAATAATAATGAAATAGTATCTACTGTATTATTAAGATCATTATATTTATATGGAATTATCGATGAAAAATCCGATGAATTAACTAGTTATGGGAAAATTTTGAAAAAATTTACTGTTGATCATGGTAATAAATTAGATGATACTCAATTGGAAGAATTGATAATAATATTATTACTAATTAAATCCAATTGTTTTAAATTGACTGATCCAAGTAGTGAATATAATTCAGTGGCTAGAAATTTTAAAGATATTGGCACTAATAATCAAGAAATTAAATTAGGAATTGAAGATACTAAACATATTACATTAGTATCAAGAATCTTATCAATTCATAAATTACATATAGCTCCAATTAATTATCAAGGGCCCATTTCTAGAAGTTTATTAAACTTTAGATCTCATTTGAAATTTATTTCTACCAATTTAGGTTACACCTTACAAAGTTGTTTAGTTGATTTAATTGTTCGTCAAGACCATAATAATGTGAAAATCAATTTTGATAGTAAAGATGATTGGTATAAACTTATTGATAGTTTACCATTCTTTAAAGATATTAATAATACATTGTTAGGTGTGATAGCTGAAATCTATTTGGAATATAGTGTTAAACAATCAAAATTAAATGGAGATCTTTCTAAAGAACAAATTATTGAAAATTCTAGAAATAATTTATTGAATTCGGTTTATCAAATCAACAATCCAACTTTTAATATTAATGTTCACGGAGTTAATAGTATTACTTCTAATCAATTATTGGCAGACTTCAAGGCAGGAATTAAGTTTTGGTCAGTATTTGTTGATCTTATTAAGACAGCTAATCTGGTTGATAAAACTGTTATTAGTGATGATTATTTAAGTTCTATTGTTGATACCGATGAATGGATAAGTCAATTCTTGGACCGATAGATGTAATCTCGAATCGGAGTAGATATATAAAAATATATATAGAAATGTATGTATAAAGATGTCACTTGACTCGCTCATGCTTCCTACTTAGAGAAATAATACACTTATTAACTTACACTGTCAATTATCTATTCCAAAATCTGTAAGATCTGGACCAATTATGATTTATATGTATATTTTAATTTATGTAGTGAAATCTCTTCAAGATCTTTCAACATTAGCTCTTTTATTTCCAGACGATTCATCTCCACTACTTTCACTTCTGGACCTTTTCTTCAGAGACCTTAAATCTCTTTGAGTAGTCCTGTAAGCCGGTTCCATGTCTTCTACTCCTTTAGGATCCTGTTGGTGATTCCGGGCTTCGAGAATAACTTTATACAAGTCTTTTACACCATTAGAGTTCTTCATTATCATGAACTCATGAGGTACAATGAAGGAATTCTTGAAATACTCACTGTTTCTCGAAAATTCTTCTACTGATAATTTTAACAAAATAGTGTACTCCTTGTCTCTTAACAAGGAATAACCGGTTCCGTTTATCATCATATAACCAAAAACTTGATTTAAAATGGAGTCAAACATACCAGCGAGACTAGAAATATTTTGATATGAATCTGGTTCAATGCCTTGAAGTAACCCCTTATATTCAATAGTGACGAGACAATTATTTCGGCCAGTCATAATCATGCCATCGGCAGGCAAGTTAGAATAACCCAACACATTGCTCTTATCTTTAAACTCATCTTCATACATCAATCCCAAATCGGAGTCTTGGTCTGGTATCGTCAGGTTTAGGTGATCAATACAACTCTTGAACATCTGTTCAGATGCTCTTTTTATATCAGATTCTTTGAATGAACTCACATATCTGTGGGAGCCAAATGCCAGTTGAAAGAGCAGGTTAAGATCCAGCTCCCGATGTTCGATCAACTCATTTACTTCACCATCACCGATTTCAATTTTTTTACTATAATCTGAATTATACTCGAATTTGTGTTTATCTTGAAATGTGTTCGGGTGTCCTTTAGATGGTGTATGTCTACTCTCATTAGACTCATTAAATTCCTTGACGCCCATAAAAACTTCAGTTATTGTTTTCTTTATTCTAGCACCATCAGCATGTTTCCGAAAAGGTTCCAAAACACATTTGAAGTCGTTTACTGCTTGATTCCACCGCATTCCAAAGAGATATTGACTTTGTTCGTCCCTATTGAAGCAGTTACCCTCGATATGGGATAATATATCCTGTGCTTGGTGTTTCTCTGCTAAGTAGAAAACATGTTCAAATGAGGCTGAACATCTATTCATCATGAATCGTATGTCAACTTCTCCTTTAAAGTTGTTCAATTCTGTTTCAAGGCTGTTTATTTTGGCTATTAGTTGTCCAATTTGTGTTTGCAAGCTGTTAATCATGTTCTTTAGCTCATCATATCCCAGGTTCACATTGCTCATGTCAGTATAATATTGAATGGGGAAAAGCTGTGTGTGCTCTGGGGTTTTAGGGGAATCTGTAGATGTCACAGATTCAGTATCTGAGGAAGCCTCAAAAAATGAAACTGGTGCCATATCACAAACAGAATTTTGCAGCTATACGTTCACAAAAGCGAGAAAAAAAAAAAAAAAAAAAAAAAAAAAAAAAAAAAAAAAAAAGGAACTGAGAAAATGGCTGTTTTTACGGAAAATTATTAATGATCCAAGATATTTGATTACTATATGGATGATATAGTATCAAATGATTATATTCTATGAATCTCCAGGGTCCTGATAACACCAACGTATCCCGACAATTGTCAAAACTTTAGGAACTGTTAGTATTCTAAGGGTTAAACTCTCTGTAAGAACCACCAGCAGTTAAACAAGTACAATTGGTTTAAAATATAGAGGAGAGAAATGTTAGTTTATAGAGTGGTAGAGGGATATATATATATATATATATATAGCCAGTAGCCCTAACAGAATAAAAAGGGTCATACTATTGTTGCCTTTTTTGCAGTCAATGCTGCAAAACGATGCGCGTTTAAGCGGCTGTCTTAGGTTGAAAACCAACGACTTCGCACCATTTTTATTCCTGTACAGTTATTAGACAATACTATGAAGCTGTATCAATGATTAGTCAGTATCACTTATACAGATATTATATGTTGAACCCGAGCTACTCATATTAATTATCATTATCTGATATTGGGTCCCTAAATCCACAGAGAATATATAGCAGAGAAAGTTCAATTAAAAGGCTCGAATGAAGAGGTTCACGTTCGAGTAAAATTACCAGAAGCGTTAATAGAGAAACGATATATGATGTTTGTTTACCGAGTCAAAACTCTGACCCAAACATTCTCATCAAAATTTTGTCTCTAATTAAGTTAATGATGGAGGTTGGTAGAGACATGGGGTTGTAAATGTTCCTCAGACTCTCAGACTCTCAGACTCAAGTTTTTCAATCTCTCGGTTTCTCAGACTCTCGGTTTCTTAGACTCTCAGACTCTCAGACTCTCAGACTCTCAATCTCTCACTCTCAACCTCTCAACTCAATCTCAACTTGTTTTCGCGATCCACTAGAAACGTTAAAATTATACCCTACAAGATGTTACTAGAGGTCAGTAAGAGCTTACGACAGACAAGATCCACAAGGCAATTTGGACTTGTATGGCTGATCAGAAATATTTACAATCAGAGAGATCTTAACTCCATCAGAAATTCCTCTACCACAATTGGCAATGGGCCCATAACTTTTAACCCTATCACAACAATTAGAGGAATCCATGGAAATGGTAGTACTACAAATGGCACTACTACAAATGGCACTACTACAAATGACTTGACTCCTCACGTTTCAAGTCAAGGGTTATTACAAGGAACAGGCAGTGGCCCCTTTATTGAATTACCAGAATTTAAAGCCATTGGTCCTATGGGGAATTTACTCAGTGTGAAGATGCCTCAATCCTCTAATTTAAATATTAGAACTGGGAGCTTGATTGGTATGAATGGGGATCTCGAAGGATTAACCAGTATCAATAGAAGGCTTAAAGAAGGTATAGATTATCAAGTGTTGCAATCAGAAGATTCGGTATCACTTTTAATAGGAGGACAGAAACGATCTGATGCTATGAATAATTATTCTATAATTGAAGTGGATGGAAAACATAATAATGATTGGGTGATTTTAAATGATGAAAATTTAATTGCATGGACTGGGTATGATCTTGATTTAGTTTCTAATAAGATCTTGAATAAATATGACAGTGTTAAAACAATGGGTACTGGGAGAATATTGGTGAGTGATTATAATAAAATTCTACAAATTGAATTACAACAAGATGAAAAAATGTTAATAAGTCCCAATAGTTTAGTAGCTACAAATGGATCATTTGATTATCTGGTAATTAGAAATACTGGAAGATTACCGGAAATCTCATGGCCCTTTAGATTTCCCACCAATGTAAGATTTCCTATGGCATCAACCATAGCTAATAAGTATAATGAGTTGATTATTAGGTTGGGGTTACAAGAGGGGTATGAAACCATTAGACAGTATTGGGCTCGGTTTAAGTATGGAATCAAAAATACTGGGTTGTATTTAAAGATTTACTTAGTTAATCGATTAGTATCCAAGCATATTTTCATGCAAGTAAAAGGGCCTAGTAAAGTGTTATTGAGTACCAATGTTAATGAGAGTACTAAGATGTTTACCAAGCCAGAGATTAATAAGATCTTAAATAGTTAGAATAAGTAGAATGCATGGCTAATATATGTAGAATGTATGCATTGTGATTAGTAGTGAATTCGCACCAACTATAAATAGCTTGACAGATGGCCCCGAAATAAAAAAAATAAAAAAAAAAAAAAAACCGTCTTGGAAACTTCGCCTGAGGTGCGCGCGTCAAAGAAACAGCAAAAGACAGTTTATTCTTGTCTAAAAATATCCAGTTCATCCTCGTTATAGTATGGAGATTTCCAAGATAACTAAACCAAATGAATGGAAATATTTTGCTAAAGGTAGTGCTAACATTTTATTTCAATATACTGGAACCAATGATTACTTAAGACACAAATTATTGCGATTGAGATTGACTAAGGAAGATGATCAATATATTTCTACTTGTGAATTATATGATTTTGTAGAATTACGATGTAAGCATTTATTTCCTAATTTAATAATAGATATTCAATTGGTGGTTCTTACTAAAGAATTTGTTAATGAATTAAATGGAAGTGGGGACTATAACTTGATGATTAATGAGAGATATGGATTAATCATTCCTAATATTTTAGACGGGGAAGATAATAAAAAAGAATTATCCAAAAATTGTAATCTTTATTATGATAAACAATTTAATGCTATAACATTAGAAATGAAACCTAAATGGCTTTATGACAATAAAGATGATAACTATTGTAGAACCTGTCTGTTGAATCAATTAAAAGGGTTTAAAAGACATTATTGTCCTTTAGATTTATTATATCCTGATACTATAGATTTAGGAATTGAAGATTTATTTTCAGCAATTCCACCGGATTTATTTAATCAAATTAATGATGAAATTCCTATTAAAAAATTATTTAGAATTTTTCTAGGAAATCCTAATAATATTTTTCAAGAATTAAAACAATATCAAAAAATTAATGATAAAAATGATTTAATTGAAAATTTAACATCTCCTAACGATGTGTCTACAAATTTATCATTAGTAATGACTTTAAGAGATGTGGGATTATTCTTGAAGTTTGAAAAATATAATCCTAATAATGATAGCCATAATAGTCATAATAATATTCATAATATTATTGCTATTGATGATGAAAAATTCTTATTAACTTGTAGTATTTATGATTTGGATCTTAAATCTAAAACTAAGTATAAACATTGGTTAGATATTGAACATAAATTACAACCAATTTATAATTCTTCAAATCCTAATTGGAGGCATTGTGTTAAGCGGTAACCATAATCTTTTTTTTAATTTTAATTCTTTTTTAATGCATATTATCATATAGACAAATCGTAAACCTTATTTAAAATGTACATATATTATTATGCTACTGGTTGAAACTAACTAATAAAAAATCACCAAACATCTTCTTGATATCTATTTTGAGTTTTAAAACTTCTAATTAATTCATTAGCTTTTTCTTCAGAAATGTTACGTTCTTTAGCTAAAATATCTCCTAAAGTATGTTGAACATCTCTAGCCATTTTTGAGGCATCTCCACAAACATATATAAAAGCTCCTTCATTAATTAATTTACAAATTTTAGAAGCATTTTCTAAAATTTTATGTTGAACATAAACTTTTTGGGATGGATCTTCTCTTGAAAATGCCGTAAACATTTCAAATGAATCACCTAATTTTTTAGCATATTGGGGCCATTCTTCTTTATACAAGAAATCTTCATTAGAATTTCTACATCCATAAAATACTAATGCTTTCCCAAGTTCAGTTTCACTAGATTCTTTAATGGCAACTCTTTCTCTAATAAATCCTCTAAATGGGGCAATACCAGTACCAGGTCCAATTAAAATTATTGGGATTTTAGGATTACTAGGTAATTTAAAAGTTGATCTTCTAACATGAACTGGTAATTTAAATTTATTAAATAAATCTCTTGGTCCATCTAAATCATAAGTAATGATTGGTTTTTCAGTTTTCTTGTTTTGTTCAATTTCAATATTTTTTAATAAATTAGTAACTACTCCAGTAACAAATCTAGTATCAACTTTTTCTGCTTCAACAACAGCAGTGATATGAATCGAAGTCTTTTCACTTAATGAACTAGAACTGATAGAATAATATCTTGGTTGTAAATGTCCAATAGTTTCTATAATAAATTCAAATGGTACATTATCCCAAGGTTTACCTTCAGATATTTTTAATAAAGCATCAGCAATATTATATTGTTTAGAATGAATTTCTTGAGCAAATAAAGTTTTATCACTACCTAATTTCATAGCTAAACTTTTAACATCTTCATTAGGAGCAAACCCAGCAATACTAGTAAAAAATTGTCTGGAAATTGGTCCACTAATTTCTAAATAATGTCTTAAAACAGATCCAATAGTAGTTGGAGTGGGGAAAGGAATTGGAACGGTGGAATCTAAAGGTTTTAAACTGAAAACATTATCTAATTTATTATCTAATCCAAAAGCTTTAACAAAATTATTAATATTATAATCGGAATTTGAAGGCCAAACTGCTAAATGATCACCAGTAGAATATCTTAAATTAGTATTAGATAAATCAAATTCAGCATGAATACAACTTCTTTCATTAGAATTAAATAATTCTTGAGTAGAAGAAATAGGAGCTACATAAGGATGATGATGATCAAATGGACCTTTAGATAAATCTTTTGAAGGATCTAAATAAGATTTATCAGGTTCACCTAAGGATACCTTAGAAGAATCAACCGATAAATCAAATTCATCAATTAATTGGAAACTTGGTTCATAAGTTAATTCATGTTCTTCAAAATTTAAATCATTTTTCAAAGCTTCCATTACTGAATCTTTCCAACTTAAGAAATCTTCATCTAAAGTACCAACCCCATCATCACCAAGACCAGTTTCAGCAAAAGTTTCAGCATTTAATTCTTGTAATCTTTTATCAGCTTTTTTCCCAATTTCATTATAATATTCATAAGTAGAATTTCCAAGTCCAAATACACAATATTTAATATTAGATAAATCATCAGCTTCATTATCTAAATAATCAAAGAATTCAACAGCATCATCAGTTGGTTCTCCTTCACCATAGGTAGCTAAAATTAAAAACACTAAAGTATCATTTGGTACTTCATTAAAATTTTCATAATCAAAATCTGATAAATCTCCAACCAATGTTTTTAATCCAAATCTACTACTTAATTCTTTGGAAAATTTATGAGCATATTCTTCAGCAGTTCCAGTTTGGGATCCATATAAAAACAAACAATTCTTATTATTCTTCTTGATAGTTTCTATCAAATCTCTGGATCTACCACCAACATTAGCGACAAACCCTGCAGAAGTTCCATCATCACTTGGCGCTATATATTCCTTACCAAAGTAAAGTACTACACCAATAACCAAAGCACCAATAACCACAAAATCTAAAGTGTCTAAAGCCATATCTATGGGAGATGATAATTAACAAAAAAACCCTAACAATGTGGGGGATTAACGATTTAAATACTAAACGCCACTACCCTAAGGTGATATCAATAGCGTGTGAAAAATTTATGATAACGTGTTAGCTAAAAAACACTGCTAACACTAGCCAATAACTTGAATCAAAGCAGGGACTCAGAACAGTGGAATCTCAATAACAAGCTGATGAAGGTATTACCAAAACCAAAAAAAAGTTAAGAAAATGATCAAACCTTTATGGTATTAAGTTAATAATCAGTTATAAAGAACAAAGTCTATAAGGATTATCGATGCTTTAAACAAGAACAAAGTGCAAACTTGTGATTTTGTGCTCGTACCGATCGCATATGTTTTTTTTTTCATATGAGCGAAGAAATCCAACATCGGAGATGGTCGTGGAATCAGTTCATACTACAGAGCGGAATTTAGAGGGACGCTAAGGACGCTAATTTAGAGGGACGGAAACGAGATAACTAGGCCAGCCAGGCCAATAACGGCATGAGAGAAGGACGGAAGATAAGACATAAGGAAAGGAACCGTGTATTATTATTGATGCTATATGGTGTCAAAGGGAGGTGGACTGTTGAAACTGGGGGTGGTTCAGCAGCAGTGGCAGTTGAGGTGGGGGTGGGGATGTTAAGATACGCAAAGTCCGGTGACCGTAGTTTGATCTAGGATCAAGTGCGTGTGATGTGGAGGTGGAATTGTATGGGCGGAATAGAACTGGGATAGCACAGCGATAGTACTGGATACCCTGGGATATTACTGGAATTGTATGGGGCGGAATAGCACTGGGTACTATTGGAGAAAAAAGGGACCCATGACGGAAGGTACTAGACGGTCTTGGGTAGGTATGGAGGATCCATTTCCGTCCCGGTACAACATCTCAGACAGTGAGATCGGAGTTATTTAAGCCTTGACTGTGTGACACTCTGAGCAGAAGACCTCAAGATTCTGAGACTTGAGATTCTGTTACTACATTAAGGGCCTGCTCTTTTAGTGTTCTTTCATGTTTATTGAGCTTCTAGAGCTCTACCATCACGATCCCTATCATCCGAATCTAGCTCTTGTGATCCCTCTGGTTCCCGTGATCCCTCTAGTTCTTGTGACCCCCTTGTCTCTGACATCCCCTCTCCCAATTGCTCTTGAAATGATTCATTAAATGCCCGTTGTAACGTTATCAATACCTTATCTTTAACAATATCATCAAATTGGTTCTGATAAATCTCCCTAATAAAATTATAAAAACTCACAGGAGTAAATTCCAGTAATGCTCTGATGCCTAAATTGTAAAATATATACTCATCAGCATTAGGATGATCATTATTTGCAGTCTTGGTCTTCTTGGAATTAGTCTTGTTATTATCAACAAAGGCTCTTTTAATGTAATCTTTCCGTTCTAGTTCATCTAATATGGTGGTAATGTTTCCATCAATATTAGAATTCTTATGCTGAGGATTGGTAGATAATCCAAATTGTTTTAACAATTTGATCAATTTCACCTTACTCAAATGATTCTCTTCAATGATTATTATTGATAACACAATAGAGGTGATACCGGTTTTAATCAATTCAGAATTTTCCACTGGCAATTTATCTCTTTGGTGCTTTGGTAAGAAGAATTGTTCATCATTACTATGTCTTTGATTATTCTCATGAACTTTATCTACATCTATCCATAACTGATTTAAGATATCTCGTTCTGGTTCCGTCATATCATTGACCAATAAATATGCGGTATTGTTAGTTTTATTGGCTGTATCCACTGGTTGCAATTTTAATCCCCAAACGGTTGATAAATGCTCATTTAATTGCCTCACAGCTTCTTCGTACTTAATTTTACTCTTGATAGCCTGCTTTAGATTATTCTTGGAAATCGGTCTATTAGAACCACTACGACCAATCACGAACCGTAGCATGTTTCTGATAGACCCATGGTCAGTGTTGACATTATGTTCACCCTCATAATCTTCATCTTCTTGAGTGGCTTCATTGGACTCTCCTACCGAATCTTGGTGTTGCAAGCCAGAACCTGGTCCATTTGTTTGTGAATGCCGCTTAGACTTTCTACTCTGTGAACCCTGTTGATCTTGTTCATTCTGCATCATCATATATCGTTCTAAAGTAATCCCCCTACGCTTTCTCTTGTTTGTGGCCTGGCTGTTCACGTCCGCCTCCTGAGATTCACTGGGCTCTTGAGCTTGTGGATATCCATCTCTATAATCATCACCATCACTAGCATCGTCATAACTGACTTCATTTCTACGTCTTTCACGTTTCATATCACCATAAATGTATTAACAGGTTGTGTGGTCTTAAAACCTTCAAACCGGATCGCGTCCTAATGCGAACGACAAAAATCTCACCAACGGTTCGATCAATGAGGTAGAACTACTGGTTGTTAATATATCATTATATTGTTATAGTCAGATCCCTTTAGTTAATCGACTTCTCATTCATGAGAATGTCTGAAGATAATGATAAACCTATAATAAAAGGGTCTTCTGCTGCTGTACCCATCCAAATTCCCGATAGTCTCAGTTCGGAACCTGAATCTTCTCCTATATCCAAGTCAAAAAAACAGTCTTCTTCTGCTTCATCTAGTTCTAGATCCTCTACACCGATTCCTTCGGGTACCAGACAAAAACGCCAGTCTGCCCAGGTGGCAGCTTTAAAGACTCAAAGACTTTATGGTAGTGTTGAGCCTTTTGCTACTGATCCAAACGATAATATAGATGGATCGCAATCCCTTGAAAATGGCCTCAAGAATGACTTGAAGAATGGCCTGAAAAATACTGTCCAGAATGACCACAAGCGGAATACAGGTGCTAAAAAGCAACAGCCTAAAAAGAGAGCAGCTCAAACGGAATCTAATACCAATGGACGAAATAGTTCAATGACTGCTAGAGCAAAGAATAAGCATTCCAATAATACCACCAAATTAAATGCTAATGAAGGGAAACTTGAGAACAGTCCTATAATACATGAGCCAAAGAACAAAAGAGCTAGACCATCACCGGAAATACCGATTCCTCGTGGTGCCACTGGCAAAGATATAAGGCAGCTTGTTAATTCTCGAACAACTAATAGAACCCAATCAAATGGCTTCAGCATTGGGGTCAAACCTGAGTCAGGAGAATTTATTGAACCTCAGTTAGCAGATCCTCAACCATCATATTCGGGATTACCATTAGAATCGTTTCCTAGTGCTAAAGTAAAGAAAGAGTCATTATGGCCCACTAGAAATAAAAGGTCAAAAGTATCAGACAAAGACGTGATCGCCATTGACGAAGATTTACAACAAATGGAAAAACCATATTCACTGAACTTACAAACAAACAAAACAGAACAATTAGCACAAGAGAGTAAACTACGTAAGCCAGTAGCCCCAAAGAATAAAAAAGGCATTAAATCATCCAAGGTCATGAAACCTACAAATTCTAATCAAAAGACAAAAACCAATGCCAAAGCCATTGATATTAATTTACAAAAAACCCCCAAATTAAATGCAGATGCAGATGACCTACCACATGAACCACCATCTGGTAATAGTCCATTAAGAGCTTCTAAACGTGTGAAAGTAATATCACCGAAGAAATCTAAAAACACTACTAAATTAGCACCTACATCCATGGACAATGATCACAATGAAAATAATTCTGATGAAGAATCCACTAATGATGATTTTTGTAGTGCTTGTGGAGGATCAGGAGTATTTATTTGTTGTGAAACTTGTCCAAAATCTTTTCATTTCATTTGTTGTGATCCTCCTTTAGAGACATTACCCGAAGATAATTGGAGTTGTCGAGAATGTGCATATAAAAAAGGATTATACAAATCTAATCATAAACAATGGGACTCTATAGGAATATTTGGACAATTATTGAATCATACAGAACTGATAAACCCAGTAGAATTCCAATTACCTAAGAAATTAAGAGATAACACTTTTGTTAATGTTACCACTGATGAATATGGTACTTATGATGATTTAACTTTAAAACCAGATTTATCATATAGTAAAGCTAATGGATCTCAATTACCAGGATATAATTATGATCATAACTTAGAAATAGAAAGTCTTTATGATAAAGATGGGAATCCATATTTATGTCATAAATGTGGATTATCAGGGTTAAACCGAAAGGTATTGGTTCATTGTGATTATTGTCCATTGGTTTGGCATATTGATTGTTTAAAGGATCCATTCTATACTCCTAAAACTATTGGGACTAAATGGAGATGTCCTAATCACTATGAAAATTTATTACCCATGAATTTATTTGTTAAACGGAACTTTAAAGATACTCCAATAATTGATGCTTCATTACATAATCATTTTTTGAAGATTGCTCAAAATCAAAATTTATTTATTAAATATAGTGATCAACCATGGTTAAAAAAGGATGGGAAATTGGCTACTTTACAAGAATATTTGGCCTATGAAATCACCAATTTTAATAAGTTGAATCCTGAATATAATGATGATTCTATGAAACCTAGTAACACTAATTCTTTAGACAATGACGATGATATTCATGAAAATTTTAAGGTTCCAGAGTTTTTTAATAATTATCCAATCGCTAATAATATTGTTGGAAAACCAAATGGGAATTTATCAAAGATAATGACTATGACTGATGAATCTAATGATTCTAATCAATTAAGGTCATTTGTATATAGAGTACCGGAAGAACTGATTTTATTGGATTTCATTACTAAGGTTGAGAAGACCAACCCTGAAGCTATCAGGTCCAGTTTGAAAACCACTCGGTCTGGAGCTAAGTATAAGAATGATGAAGTTTCGGGAGTATCAAATCATAATTCACTTAAAGATACCATTTTGAAGGATGTTAATTCATATGAAAAGATGTCAGAAAATGAGGTCAATGAACAAGAAGAATTCATAAGGAATGTTAATTATTTTCATGAGAATGATTTGGGTAATAAAACTAGTAGTGGTGATGGTAGTGGCAAAGGTAGTGGTAAAGGTAGTGGTTTCAATATTAATGATCTATTAACTGCAGCATTAGGGAAGGATCCTCTAAACCGTCAAGAATCCGACTCCTTACAAAAGGATGAAATCCAAGAACTATTAGCCATTAAAACATTGATCAAGGCTAAAGGAAAGGATGCATTACTCGAATTCTTACGAAACTAATCATTTATACTTGACTCATTATTATTTAAATCGATTTAATATATACATATATATACAAGGAAGTGTCATTAAAATCTATTTATAGGGTTCCTCAGAGGCCCCTCTCTCACTGGGATATCTTGATATCTAAAGCATTTAATTCCTCTTGTGGAACAGCTTTAGCATCAGTTTGTTGAATCAATTTGCTCAAGATTTCACTTTGATCAATCCCTTGGCAATCGATTTCAAATTTATTCAGATTTTCATCATAAACTACTAATTTTACAGGACACTTTGCTAACTCTTCTGGTGACTCAGTAGCCACTTTTCTAACTTGAAACTCTTTATCGAAATTATGGAACTTTAATGTAGGTAAATTATGTTTCCAGAATTGTCTTATTCCTATTGAAGGTTTATGTACTCTTTGTTGAGGAAAGATCAATTCGAATTTTTGAAACTTAGGGTCGAAACTATAGGCTGTGGAGGAGTCACCATGGATTTTATTGATTCTGGTAGCTTGTCTCAATAATCTGGACGATGGTAAGCCCAGAAACATCTTATTAGCAGCTTTAGCCATGTTGATTAATTGAATCTATTTGCAGTTTTGCAATCTGAAAAATTTTCTAACATCAACGCTGCTGCGAATTAATATAGACGATTTGTGGTTGGCACGCCTTTTGATAACTGAGATTGAGATTTTGGTGATAAAACCAGTTGAGTCATATTCACCACCAATTAAGTTATAAAGCAGAGCCAACAAAACAATGATTCAAAAGTCTAATTCAATTGGAACATTGATTGCTGGTATTAGAAGCTACTCCTCTAAGGCAGCAAAGTATGTACCTAAAACTGGAGTCTATCCACAAGGATTTGTAGTGGGAGGAATCCATTGTGGAATAAAGAAAGATGGAAAATCCTTGGATTTAGCCCTTTTACATAATGTTCACGGTAAGGATGCTACTGCTGCTGCTGTTTTCACCACCAATAAATTTAAAGCTGCCCCAGTTCAAATTTCATCCAAGATTGTGAAGGAAAAATCTGGTGAAGGAATCAATTCCATTATCATTAATAGTGGGAATGCTAACGCAGTTACTGGAACCAATGGGTTAAAGGATGCAGAAAAAATGGTCACTATCACCGATGCAGCTTTAGGAAATGATACAAATTCAACATTAGTGATGTCTACCGGAGTTATTGGGAAGTTATTACCCATTGATAAAATTTTATCAGGGATCAATAAGTTGGCTAAACCTGATAGTGACATTGTTGGTAATAGTCATCAACATTGGGTGGATTGTGCTACTGCCATTTGTACCACCGATACATTTCCAAAGATGGTCAGTAAAGAATTTGAAATCAATGGGAATACTTATCGATTAGCTGGATTAGCTAAAGGAGCAGGAATGATTAGTCCTAATATGGCCACCTTATTAGGATATTTTGTTACTGATGCTCCCGTTAGTTCCAAGGCATTGAAGCTGATTTTACAGTATGCGGTTGATCGTTCGTTCAATTGTATTTCAGTGGATGGGGATATGTCTACTAACGATACCATAGTAGCAATGGCTAATGGAGCTGCTGGAGGGGAATTGATTGATCAAGAAGTCAGCTCTGCGGATGGGTACATTCAATTAAGAAATGAAATCACTAGTTTTGCTCAAGAATTATCTCAATTGGTGGTCCGTGATGGTGAAGGAGCTACCAAATTTATTCATCTTAAAGTTAAGGATTGTTTAAGTTATAAGGATGGGAAGACTGTAGCAGCTACTATAGCAAATTCAGCATTATTTAAGACTGCCATGTATGGGAAGGATGCTAATTGGGGAAGAATTTTATGTGCCATTGGATACTCCGAAGTATCATCTGTTGATTCAATTAATCCTTCCAAGACATCAGTGACCATGATTCCCGCTGATGGATCTGCTCCATTGAAGTTATTGACCAATGGAGAGCCTGAACTTGTAGATGAGGCTAGAGCTTCAGAGATTTTAGAGTTTGAAGATATTAACATTGAAATTGATTTGGGTACTGGTGGAGGACAAGACGCGTCATTTTGGACTTGTGATTTGACTCATGACTATGTGACTATCAATGGTGATTATAGATCATGAGGGTGAATAGACATGAGCAGACATTAATAGAGAGTTATATAGACTGTATTTGTATAAACACTGGGATTAATGAAATAGTTCTGACATTTGTCATGATGATTTGGTGATGATTTTATACTCTTTTTTTTTTTGCAATTTCGCGTTATCACAAATCGTAAATTATCTAACCTTCATAGTTAGAAGATAGACAGTACCAAAATGGCATATGTCAGCAATAAGCATGATAAAGTATGCAAGGTGTCTGAGCTTCCAATGACACTGTTGGTGGCAGATACCCCAGTATTTCGAGTGTTTTATGGATTGGTGCTTTCGATAACAGTGCCAAATGGCCCCAGTCCTTATAGACTTCTTATTACCGATTTTACCAGTAATAGTCAAGTTTTGTTCCCAACATTTGCTAGTGATGAATTGAAGGCTCAACATCAACCAGGCTCCATTCTACAAGTGGATGTTTATACCAATAGAATGACTGAGATTCGAAAACTGTATGAATCAGCAGTTGGTGATACACTTCTACCTCCAACATTTTCACCATTAGAAACATTTGACGTGGTTAATAAGCTTTGTATCGTGAGATTTACTACCAGGATGAAAGTGTTCAAAAACTCACTAGAGGGAAGAGCTCAAAAAGCTGAATTAATTACTGCAACATCACCTGACTGGAATTTTCAAACCCAATTGAGAGATTTGGCCTTAAAAATAGCTACTTCTAGGGTTTATGAGAGGGTGGGGCAAAGATGGAATAGGGTGGTTCCTGAATCTATTCAAAAGGAGATTAACTCTAGAATTGAGTCCAGTAGGAGCCAAAATGGAGCTGTGGGCAACATGAGTAATAATAGTAGTGGGTATGATTTGGGAAACGAAGGTCATATGAATGGGTCTTCAGTGGGAGATACTTCTAATGTAGATATGAATGCTACTCAACAAGGAAGTTGGTCTGAATCAACCAGCCAATCTAATCCCAGCCAGCCTCATGCTAATGATAGACCACCTAGATCTTTTGATCCCAAGGTCATTTCTGATAGTCTAACACAAGAGAGACTTGAAGGAGGAATAGTTCCTCATGATACTTTCAAAGAATACTTATTGGGTGATGATAGTGAGGATGAAGAGGAATCACGACCATCTAACTCAACATATCAGTCAGCAAATCATGATGATTTCATAACCTATAATGAGAACAATAATTCTACACTGTTAGAGACAGGTATAACAAGATTATATAATGTTCGAGACCTTGCTAACCAAAATAGACATAATAGTGGGAAGGTGTATCACGTCAAAGGATTAATCATAGGGACAAGTCCTGATGATCTTAGTCATTTATGTGCTAAAGAATATATTGATAACACAGAGTATCTCATGATTGGAGACCCTAAATTACGTAGTCTACAGATTTTATTGGCCGATTTGGAAGCAATATCAGAACCATTCATTGGTCAAGATCGAATATTAAAGATCCAAATTAGTCCCAAGCAAATCCATGAACTTTTTGATTCGCCAACTGAAATGCTTTATATTTCCGATAAGATTCCAAAATTCTTTGGAAGGATCATAGGAAGAGCTGTTACAATGCCGATTTATCAACATCCTATTAGTATAGACTCACATCAACCACCAATCCATGTTTGGGGATGCAAGAATATTAACAGTTTGAACAACACCAAACTGGTGAAGCTGCTCAATAACACTATTCCTCCGTAAGAAACTTGCTTATGTAATTACAAGTTTCATTAAATATTTCATCGGTTTCAATGAAAAGTGAATGATTTCCCTTATTGAAATTAACAAATTCTTTGTTAGAAATAGGTAATTTGTCAAAAAACTTTTTCAGTTGTTCAAAACTTGTCATGGTATCATTGACACAATGAATAGTCAATATTCGGATATTTGGATTCACTTTTTCACCAATTTCATCAGCACTTGTACTAGCAAGTTTAAAGCCTCTATCAAAGATATTTTTGATTTGTCCCAAGGTACAATTACCCTGAGTAAGTAATTCATTTTGTAAATAATCTAACCATTGGCTAGCCGTAGTTATGGTACTTCGAACATTAGGATCTCTATTAATAGATCCCCATGGAATATATGGGAACCATCCTCCAACCATACTTAAAATATATTCTATATAAGGTGGAGGACTTAATGGTTCAGCAATTCTAATCATTGGTCCCGTAACAATTACTCCTGAAATTTCATGTCGATACTTCCCATTTATCATATAATCTAATCCTAATGCCCCTCCTGCCAGATGTCCTAGTACATAAAAGGGGTTATTACCTTTAGTAGCTCCAAATACTTCAATCATTTTGTCTATGTCTTTAAGCATTACATCTAATGATCTTCCACACCGTCCTCTATATTTACCGAGTGAAGTTCTTCCGGCTCCTCTTTGATCAAATACTATACATTCGTATCCTAAGTTACTTAAAAAGTCCATGATTCGATAATACATCGTGGTGTGTTCACACCAGCCATGTAATATCAATACTGTTCCTCGTACTGGGGGGTTTGCAGACATGGTGACGGTGTAAAACTTGATATTTTCGTGGAGAATTTCTTTAACTTGGGGCTTCCGATTAGTGGTGGGCTTGTAGGGGATTTCTACCCCGAGTTTAGGCTCTATGAATTTGGTGGTCATCTGATAAAGATATGTAATAAAGAACCAATAGCAGGGATATAAAGGCTGTGGGTTAACCAAAGTGACAACGACGGTAGTGATGAACAAGGGAAAGTGGGATGGTTTAGCAGTAAAGGGCAATGGTATGTAATAGTATCTATCTAAGTGGGTATATAAGTTATAAACCTATTAGCAAATGAATGTAATGATGAATTTATTAGTGATTTCAAACTAATTAGTTGCGGGGGACGATGATGTCTCACTGGGTGCTGCACTACAAGTTCTTATCGGACATGAACATAAAGGGACCGAATCATGAGCAAGATTTAGGTTGGGGCTTATACCAGTATTCATTACACCAGTTCCACTCAGTGGTCTACTCAGTGGTCTACTCACTGAACCATTCACTGATCCACTCACTGATCCACTCCCTGGCCCACTCCCTGGTTCACGGCTGTCATCCAAACATGAACCGATAGTTGACCCTCCGTTCAGGGTAATAAGCGAGCTCTTTAATGAAATCAACGAACTAGCACGTTTTGTTAACAGTTTCGCAGTGTTTTTAAATCCTTGCATACTCTTATCAATTCCAGACACCTCTCTTACAAGTTCCACAATAGGCCAAGGAACAGCCCTAAACACAGGTAAAAAATTTCCGTAGAAAGGGAGTTTTATTTCTCCTCTTCTTCCTAACTCTATAGCCCCTATCAAATTGTCAGCTACATAAGTTGGTTCCAATTCGGGTGCTAATAATCGAGAAGGAGTGTTGATACTCCCGAACATATTGGTTTGTAATTGACCTGGACAGACCAACAATGTCTTGACCCCAGTTCTATTCAAAGATGGAGATCCCAACTCATAGGTTAAAGATTCATGTAATGCTACCAAACCAGATTTTGAAGCTCCATAAGCACTTAATTTGGCTGGTGACATATACCCTAACACCGATCCCACAGTTACAATATATCCTCTTTTGTTGGCTAACATATCTGGAAGAATGGCTTTAATGGTGTAAAAGCTAGAAACTAAATTTACTCCAATGATCTTTTCAATTTCATCTATTTGAAGATCAACAAGATTCTTACCAATGGTGATAGCTGCATTATTGATAAGAATCGAAACATCACCCACTTCTTGCTTAATTGTTTTGTAAATGTCGGTTACTTGTTTTGGGTCACTAACATCACACTTATAATATTTAACTCCCTCAAGTTGGTCTTCTGGAGGTGGTAGAGCAATGTCCAAAGAAATGATTCCTTTGGTTTTGCAATCATAAAACTTTTGAATTAACTGTTTACCTAACCCACCACTCCCACCAGTAATGAGAACAATATCCTTAGAAGGCTCAAAGAAGTTCCCAAAAATGGCATTACATATATCTCTAGCCAACTTATTAATGTGTAAAAGCAATAATACTAGCATTGTTGCAGCCAAAGTACAAATGTTGCAACCATTTCTCACAAACAGGAAATTGTCATTTTGTGAGGGTGTGTGCGCGCGCGAGGGCTTCTAAACCCCAGTCAGGTAGATTTAACTAGTAAGACTGAAAGATATTCTCAATCGACAAGATCTAGTTAACATGGAACCTCCTACGGTTCTTAGAATTAAGAGAAAAAGAGGTCAAGATCCTTTACAAGCTTTGGTATTGGAGGATAAACAATCGGTGAAACGATCAAAACCTTCATCGCCCGTATCTTCCGGGGTGGCTACTCCAAGTGAGGAAGATTCCAAAGCTAATTTCTATTTTAAATTGACCAGAACTGACAATTTGGCTGCTAATGATATCCTGGTTCTCAATTCAATCTTGAATGAAGCTAGTAATGATGATGAGAAAAGCTTTGAGGGAGGTCGGAAGTTTGTGATTCCCAAACCTCAAACGGAAGAAGACGTGGTGATTCCTAATGAATTGAGTGACATGGTTAATAGTTTTATGATCTCAACCGATAAAAGTCCACAAAAGCGAAGAAGGAGATTTGTCACTCGTGGTCAAGGCGGTGATGAGGTTGGTAAATCTGATGAATTGCCGCCTGAAGCATCTGCTGAAACTCTGACTACCCGTGTAGGTTCAGATAATGGCTCTACTGTGATTGATGGGTCTTCTGGGAATCAGACCGAAAATGATAAAGCTGTTGAGCTGAATGAAGCTGCTGGTAATTCAACTGGTACTGGTGACTCAGATGAAGTAGATGATTATGTCTATGATGTGTATCAACTATCTCCTACAGCCATCACCACCAAGAATCATCCTAAATCTCAGATTGGGTATATCAAATTCTTCAACGACGATGATGAATTCAACATGTCAGAATCAAGCTTCGAACGTGATGCTTATTCTGATAATGAAGATTCCAACGCCGAAGATTATTACCAGAATGATTATCCTGAAGATGAGGATGCCGATATTGATGAGGATATCCATAATGGTTATAAAGAGACAGAATTGGAGAATGAAGAGGTGAACGATTTATTTGATTATGTACAACAAAATAATGTCACTCTAGTAGATAATAGCTACAAGAGTGATGAAGATGCTGATTATGTGTATGGACAAGACGGTGATGAATATGATGATTTCGATGATGATGACGATGATGATGATTACGACATAGATAATGAACTTGATGATTTTGACAACGATATAAATGGTTTTGAGAGACAACATTTCTTTGATGGTGATAGCGAAGATGAGTTAGCAATTCACAGAGATAAAATCTTTTCGAAATTACAAAAGATGGTTGATGAATCTTAAAATGCTAATGATATTTATCAAGTAGTTAGGAGAAGAAGTAATCACTATTTACAATTTGTTGAAGATCCAAATCTCCAGTTGGTGGAGGCTTAAGTACTGATGCTTCAATTAAAACTGGAACATATTCGTGGGCATTGAATGGTACCAGTTCATAGTTTAAGTCATTATAAGACAATAACAGGGCTCCTCGTTTGATATACAAGGTTGGATTATGGATATTAATCAACTGTTGAAACGTGTCAATTAGATCATGCTGGTTTATTTCTTCATTTAAATGTTGGTTCAACTTCTTTGCCAGTAGTTTTTTTGTATGGTGATTTAATTGTCTTAAAGCTAACACTTCTGATGTTAATGAAGGATTTGTTTCCTTATTGAACCAAACCAAATGATATGATCCCTTTAGAGTTATGTTCATATCTTGATAAAGATGATGCAACAAATCTCTAGAATATAAATTGATGAATTGTTGTCGAAGAATTCTAGCTAATTTATCAGCAGAATTGGCATGGGTCCAATAAGAATCATGAACAGCTACAAAGGAAATATGTTGATCTAAGCAATTATGACAAGTCAAAAATAAATGAGTAGCATCTAACGAATGAATAAAATTAGGAGCTACACCATTCAATTGTTTCACCACATTAATTTGTCTCTTATTTGAAAGCCTACTAGAGGATGGTGAATAATTATCATTGACAATGAATGATTGTATACTGGTGGATAACACCCTTTTCATGGGTTTATAATAGAATTGAATGACTGGAAATCCACTAATTGAAGTCCACATCATTGGCTTATGATGTTTAAAATTGATGAAATCAATGGTCAGATCTCCAGCATCAATACTATTTATAACTTTGTAACAACTATTAAATAGCCAATTCTGAACTTGTTTAGAATGTGTGAATAAATCGTTGATCGAATCAAATATTAAATTGGTGATTTCTCTTGCTATTTCATGTTTATGATCAGTATAATATTGGAGTTCAGATTCAGTCAAAATATGTGACAAATGTGAATGTCGGAGTTCATCCATGATTTGACTGCCAGCCCCATATTTAGTGACCCCATACACTTGAGTCATAATAGGTCTTTTGATAAGTTTTCTGGAAACAAGTTTATTGATGATTTGATGTTGATAGTCATCTGGTTTGGTTTTAGTCTTTAATATCTCTAACACTCTAATATAAATATCTTGCTTTTCAGAAGAAGGAACCAAATTGACGGCATGGCCTCCTTGTGAATCTCTTGATAATGCAGAATAATGTTGTAAACCATTACATGACCCATCTTGGTGAATAGGAACCCGGCTTCTAAAAGATTCTATAGGCCCTTTAAATTTTGATATTTCATATAATTCTTTACAGATCCTTAATACTTGCCATGGTTTTTCACCTAATGACCACCATAATTCAGTCATAGGATCCTCAGCAGATTTTAATATCCTTGGATAGTTTTCATCAATAAATCGAATTCTATCTTGTCTAGATAGTTTATCTTGACCATAAACTCCTGCCAATTGATACTTTAACCAATCCAATCCATTATTTCCTAATGGTTGTGATTGCCAGAATTGTAATAATCCTCTGACTAAATCTTCTTGTTGATAACTCATAATTGACACTTGACAATAAACTCTACCTCTAAAATCCAAATTATGTGGGAAATATATGATATTATCTTTGAACCCATTGATAACTTTATGAATAGTGTTCAAGAATAATCTTCTTGATCTTAAAGCCTGATAATCATTTGAATTCTTAAACTGGTGTTTCCGAATATTTGAATATTCTGGTGGGATCTCTAAATTGTCTATGATGGTTTGAGGAATTCGGTTATAGTCTTTAATGATTTCATTAAACACTGACATCAAAAATGGATCCAAACACCAAGCAGTTGAACCCAAATAATTCAAATTCTCATAGATGAAATCCAATTGGTTGGTTTTATTCAATTCTTGTAAATATGGCAAGTATTCCTGTTCCGATTTACTGGAGATGACTGGTTTTAAATTATTCAAATACCCACCACTGGTAGGAGAACTCCATGGTCTAGGGGGGTGGATCATTGGTAAAAACAATTGATCCGATTCTAAAAACTTCAGATCATAAATCAAGTTGTCATACATGATAGGGTTTAATTTTAAAGTACCAATAGTTTTATAATGACTGTTCTGACTTTGAGGTTTCATATCATGGATGAATAATTTATTGTTGAACTTTCCATCAACCAGTAATAAATGTTGTTGAGATACTAAGTCAAGCTGATTAACATCAATTTCACAATAATTGATAAATTCTTTAACTACCAGGGCAAAGAGTTTGATCAAATTATCATCATCAAATTGAATGACAAAATGCTTCTCATTGAATACCATTGATTTAAAATGATGAACCAAGTTCTGTACTATGGATAAAAGCGGTGGTTGGTTATCGTATTTCACACAGAATAAGATTAATCGTGATAATAGAAGATGGGATAATTGATGATGGTGAAGTAATTTAAGAACTCCTTGATGTTGTATTATGATTGGGTCTGATGATTGGAATAATTGATTATCACCAAAATATAGCCAATGGTTCAAGGTAGATTTATTGTTATTGGCGAATACCTTCAATATGGTAAATTCATTGACATCGGCTGCTATATTTAAGCAATTCAACTCTATGCTATGTTGCTTTATCCGGTTGAAGTCAAGATATTGGTCCATGAATCGATGCTTATTAGATGATGAAAGAGTATCATAATACTCGAATAATGGCTGGTTAATGGGCTTATTATTTACGGGAAACGGGATACTCATATACTTGGTAAGCCCCAGTAAACTAATCAATCCATTGGTCTTGTATGGCAGGATATCTAGATCCACAACCATCCCATTGTCAAGTTTAAAACTGGTGTTTGAATTGGTATCATAAGACATGGGGACCACAAAATCTCGTTTCAACAAATCATTGACCTGTGTCAATACTGGAATTTTTGTATGATCTACCATGTCCAACAACTGCAGATTTGAAATGTTCAAGTCTTGAAAGACCTTATTGATAAAGCTTAATGCTTGTCTTCTTATATGATTATCGGACTCAATATTCAGGAAGGCTGACAATAAGCAGTTGATCAAGTTCTTTTTGGTGAGACGGTTGTGATGGTTTTGGATATTGAAATCTTTGTAGATGGTCAGGAGATCAAGGAGGTTAACGAACTGGGGGTATTTCAGATAATTTGCTAATAGTAAGTTTAAACAGTTTAGTTTCAAGTCTGTATCATGAGGAGATGAAGTCAGGGTTGTTTGGGTTAATGCAGGGTTGTTAGATTGTATTGATGTGGAATAGCTGGGGATAGTATAGGGATACTGGGGTGTTTCAGGGTATTGTTGGGTAGATGGTGACTCCACTAGTTCTACCAGGGATTGGTTTAGTTGTTGGTGATTATTAAACTGTTTATGAGTCTTGTAAATTTGCAACAAGGTTTTTCGCTGTTGGGACAAATTGTTGGAATCCAAAGTAGCAAGGAATTGACTTATTAGTAGTTGAACTCGTTTAGGAGTCTTTAAAGACGGTTGTATAAGGGGACTGACTCGTGTTAGATGTCTTAGCATGATAGTGGGTTCATAGTATTTGAAGGTGAAGAGATGGGAAGAATTCGCGGTGAGCATCCAGTGATAAGCATAGAGAATGAGACAAAGGAGGGATAGGGAATGGGTACATGGTGAAGAGATAGACATGGTGAAGAGGTAGAAGATTAAAGGTGGTTAGGTAGTGGGAAGTGGAGGCCATTTATGTCTATAATGTAAAGCGTAGGGCGTAATGGGATGGTGTAGAAAGAAAGAGATATCAGGAAGTAATGGCTGCAAAACAAGACCAACATGAGACTCACACAAGATGAGACTCACAAGATGAGATTCACTAAAGATGATTCACTGAACATGGTTCACTAAAGATGAGTCACTAAAGATAAGATTCACTAAATAGAAGCTTCACTCAACATGAGCACACATTGTTCATGCAATATATATTCAATAGTATAAGTCTAGAAAATGACAATCATGCTACGGACATGAATTATGAGATATCAACATAATGCAGACAAGTCAACAAACCTGGGTGAATGCAATGTGAAGACCATGGGTGAACTGTCAACTCTGAAACGCCTAATATAGGAGACACTTTATAAAGGTAGATAGAAATCCACCACCCATTTCTGTCATCACATCCTTTCACCTCAATTATTAACCTCCGTCTCAATTATTAACCTCCGTCTCAATATTAAAGTTAACCAGAGGAAAATTCACATCATGAGAAATCAAACTATTAATGCCAAAGCTCTTTAATACCGCCTTAATTATTCCATCAACATATGATAGATAATACCCTATATAGTTATTAACCTGTGGATGATTCATATGTAAATGTTCGATTAATCTGAAATTCGAATCCACCAATACAAAAGTGCCTCGGTGATTTGTCCTCAAATTATTGATTTGCTTTTTAAATAATAGCTTCCAAAAATCTTTACAAATGAATTTCATGATATCTAAAACGCTGATTAAATTTTCTTCGTTCTTTATCAATTGATCATTAAGTTTATAAAGTAACAATTCATTCAATTTGATTCCGAGTTTGTAACCCAACATTTCGAGCTTGACGTTGATTTGTTGATTGGTTAGGTGTTGGTGTTGGCTGGATTCTATGGTACTGGGGACCATTTCTATTAAAAGGAACTTGAATAGGGTATCATTGACTTCATGATCCATGGTTGGTGAAGAGTTTGGTGAAGGGTTTATTGATCAAGATTGGTGCGGAGGATATGTGAGGGTTGGCTGCCTAAACGGGTAAGGAGAGGGAAGTAGTGAGAGCTAGTGAGAGTTGGTGAGGGAAGTGTGAGAGTGGGTGGGTGGGAGGCAAAAATAGAATCTGCCACTACTCTCTCGTGTACTTGCCTAGAAATATCCCGTCGTGTACATACCTCCCTTGTTTACTTTTTGTTGGTGCTGATAGTTGCAGGCGTGGGTCTAGATTCGCACTCAACCAGCCCCATTACCACCAGTGGTGCTGGCTAATAGGACCAACTAGTACCATCAATTAGAAGCACGGGTATTTCCTCTCACGCACGCGTAAGTCTCATACCGCCTTAGGGGGTGGTTTTGGTCATTCCCAGTTATTTCAGGGGCTAAAAATATGTCCCTATACTAATAATGGCTACAGTGAACCCTATAAACACATTTACAAGTCAATTAGTAGAACTAATAGTGCTGTTAACAGTGGGTACTATCCCTAATATCTACTGGCTATAGTCTTGTAGGTTGAGGATTGATGTCGCTAATCACCACTTCCGACAATGTCTCTTTCGCTATCTTACAAACTTTCTCACTAACGTATGTCTCTCTTATCCAACTCATCAGTATATGCCAATGGTCTACCTCTAGTCTCTCTTATTGACCAACAAGCCCTGTAACTATACCAGCACACATCCATCCGTCCTTATAGTATAGTCCACAACTATCCTTCTGCCTCCTACCCCCTAATGTTGCTTACTGTCTGGCTTCGCACCTTTTGGGAAGTTTTTTTTTTTTTTTTTTTTCTTTTCGCACCAAAAATTCTCACCGGCGACGATAAAAATTTTAATCCCTGTAAGTCATTAAAAATTAATTATTTAAACAACAAAGTAATTTTATTACAAACAGTACTTGGTATACAAGGGAAATTAATTTAAGAATCTATCGATTGGAATAGATATAAATTGGCATACCTGGAAAATCTCACCCAGAGATTGATTAACATAAGTGCTAGTCCTGGTTTTTACCGTCGCACCTAAGTAGTGTAATCAGAAGAAAAAGTCCAAAAGAGACAAGAAGACATACGGGAACCACACAAGTATAGCGAAGACACCCTCCAAATATAAACTAGTCATAACGAGCATAACTAGTCATCACAAGTATAACTAGTCATAACGAGTATAAACCATTGGTCCGAGTAGTTAGTAATTGGTTATAAGTGGGAACAACAAGTTTTTGAACAAATTTTAACAACGGAACAATGTCGGACAATTATCTCCTCCTGATGGATAATAATCTACCCAATCAATTTGGTCAGTATAATGCTGCATTACAAGGCCAAGGTAATTTTCCCGGTGGTGGTGGGACTGCTTCACAGATTTATCAAGGAGCTCTGGGTCATCATGGTTTAGGTGGTGGTCCTGGAATGGGTCCTGGAATGGGTCCTGGAATGGGTCCTGGAATGGGGCCTAATATGGGGCCTGGAATGGGTCCTGGATCTGTTGATACTAATCCACCTCCACCTCCTTTACATCATCAACCATCTTCTAATAATATTCAACTTGGTGGTAGTAGTCATGAAAATACCAATTCAAATACTCCTATACCAGGATCTGCTTCTGCGGTTGTCGGTGCTGGTCCTCATTCCGCTAATTCAATTTCTTCACAATCTGGACATTCACATCAACCTGATATGAGTAATTCTGGTGCCAGTGGTGCTGGTACTGGTGCTACTACTGGTTCTGGACCCGGTTCTGGCCCTGTTACTGCTCCTGGTGTCACTCCTGGTCAATCACAACCCCTGGCTAATTCCCAAGATCATCAAACTCAATCTTTAGGTACCCTTGGAACTCCTCCAAATTCAAATGGATTCATTCTTAAAATTTCAAACTTACCTAAGGATTTAACCACCAGAGAAGCTACTATAATCTTTTCATTAGTTATCGATGATATCTTGAAGATTGAATTGAATAATTTTGATTCTGATTCTAGTCCGATCATATTTGCATTTTTCAAAACTTTTAATACTTGTATTACTACCTTCAAATTATTAAATCAAAAATGTATTTTTGGTAATGATATACCTATTCATGTGGAAATTGATGAGAGTTTATCTTTCGAATTTAATAATTTATCCATTAATTCTCAACTTCAACCTCAACCTCAACCTCATTCTGCATCTTCTAATTCCAATTCATTGCCTAATAGCGCTGGTGCTTTAGCTACTAATAGATCCAGATTTTCTTTTAATGATCCATTTCAAGAGTTTGACCCTAATCATCCATCACAACCACCGCATTCTCAATCGGCTTCTGGTCAAGTTCATCCACCACTTCAACCTCAACTGGGACCACCAAACCCTGGTCCAACTGGTTCTCAACATACTTCTGCATCTGCTACTTGGAATGGTACTGGTCCTACTTCCACCCCAAGTCTGCAACCTCCTCAAAATAATAGTCAACCTCAAACTCCCCTTAATAACTTGAACTTTGATTGGAATCAATCCAATTCTGCATCCCTTGCATCTAAGAATTCTTCTAATAGAAGAACATCATCGGCATTTTTCCAATCTAATTTTTCTAATAATTTATTGAGCAATTCATTTTTAAATTCGAATTTGAATCATTTAAATCAACAACTTCCTCCATCTGCTCAACAACCTGCTCAACAACCTGCTCAACCACGTTCTCAAGGTCAAGGTCAAGGTCAAGGTCAGTCTCAGCAACAACCTGCTGTTACTGGTGCTACTAGTTCCTCTACTGGTACTAATGCTGCTAATGTTGCTCAACCACCTTCTCAACCTTCAGATCCTTCTCATGATCAAGCACAATCACAACTTTCTCCTCAAGAAGCTCCAAATACTGCTTCACAACTTCAAGATCAATCTCAACCTCAAGGATCAGATCCACTGCAATCCCAACCTCAAACTACTAGTGGTTCTAATTCTACTGTTACTAGTCCTGTTCAACAAGTCAGTTCCAATTTCCGTAAGGATGTACCAGATTTATCATTACTAGCAAGAGTCCCTCCACCAGCCAATCCTGCTGATCAAAACCCTCCATGTAATACTTTATATGTTGGGAACTTACCTCCTGATGCTACTGAACAAGAATTAAGAGCATTGTTTTCTCCTCAAAAGGGGTTCAGAAGATTATCATTTAGAACCAAAACCAGTTCCTCCAATCCAGGTTCCAATAATCATGGACCAATGTGTTTTGTTGAATTTGAAGATGTGGCTCATGCTACTAGAGCCTTGGCTGAATTATATGGACGGATCTTACCTAGATCTTCTAGTTCTAATGGTAAAGGAGGAATCAGATTATCATTTTCCAAGAATCCTTTGGGAGTTAGAGGTCCTCAAAGAAGGTCAAGTTCTAATCAAGTTAATGGGAACTTTAACTATAATTATCATATGAAACCTAATTAATTGTATTATCAAATTCCATATCATATTTCATGTTTTATGTTTATTTTCATGTTCGTTTTCATTTATTATTATTATTTTTTTTTATCATCATATTATTTTTCATTTGTATAAATATTGTTCAATTATTGTTCAATAAAGGGGTTTCTTGATTGCATTGGGTAACGTTCGGTGTGTTCTGGTACCAATACCAAAGGTTCATCGGAATATTGTCTATATAATTTGTTGTTTATATTAGTTTTATTTTGATTTATTTTATATTTTGTATTATTTAGTTATATAATCATCGACAATTATTTTTTTTTTTTTTTTGGAAATATTTCTTGTCTTAATTTAATGTATTATATTTTAAGGTTTAATCAGTAGAAATAAATAAATAAAAACACGGTGTTGGATTATAGGGAGTAGAGAAACGAATGTAGTCTTGTTCACATATCTGTATCAGCAAAGGGAACTACTTTAAAGGATGCAAAGGGACCATCAGCAGGTAACGCGTAGCTGTTATTATTACTGATATCACGATCAATAGAATGAATAAATGGGGAAGTTATTAATGTGGCTGCTGGTGAATGGGGTGGATTTGAATTCGTCTGATACGGGGTGGGAGTTAAAGGAGCTGAATCATGAACTTTCGGGTAATACATATCCTCATTGTGATCCTGATCTCTAGGTATTGGAGTTGAAAGTCTTGAACTATAGGTACTGGACTTGGGTGATGTGGTAGAAGCTGAACTTGATGAACTGATTGAAGAATTACTTGTTTGGAAATCATCAAAGGAATTTTCTTCATCTGTTTGAGTGATATCCAATTTTCCAATTCCGATATTATAGTGATCAAGCTTTGATAACTTAATTTTAATTTCACTTCCATTTATATCTAATTTTCCTGAACTATATTTTAAATTGGTTAGCCCATTAATACCAGAAATGTTCAATCCTTTTAAGGAATTTTTAGACTTTGACGAAGGTATAGGTTGACCCCTAGAATTAGGTGATTCTTCAATATCTGAATCACTAGATTCATCACTATCAGATTCATCCTGAAATAACACTCGGCCCCGAATTTTAGTAGGTTGGAAAGGAGATCCAAGGTTATCGCCAGTTTCAATTATTGGAAAACTCTCGAATTTCAATGGTTTAGTTGGACTTTTTTTTTTGGTTGGACTTTTTTTTTTTACTTTACCCTTTGACCATTTACTTTTAGTTCTACGAATTTTCTTTGGTGGTTTATATATAGGGGAGGGGATTTTAAATTCATCATCTGACTCGATAAAATCTTCAAACTGAATAGATTCACATAAAGTTAAAAGGTCGGTATTTGATGCCAATTGATCAGGATCATCTTTTGAGGTTTTAAGGGTATAACAAACCTTATTAATGTCTTCTTTGGAAACGGCTCTAATCGAATCATCAATGTCAATTTTGGATACTTTAATGAATATTTGAGAAGCACTTTGTAATATGTCTATTTCAGAAGGATTCAAGTCATGAATTAATTTTAAATTGGGATCCTCATCATTATTGAGAAGAAATCTTTCATATAAGTTCAAATAAAATAATTCGTAAAGCATATGAAAGGCTAAGTTATAGTCTACTATATGACCTTTCTTTTGGTTTTTAGTGAAAAAATCTAAATTTCTTAAAGAAGCTTTTAATTTAGTTAAATCAGTAGCTTCATGTCTAAAAATCCCTATCAATAACAAAATTCGATTATCTTTATCTAAATGATCTGGTTCTATATGAGGAACTGAAGGAGGCCACCATTCAGGGATTCTTGAACATTTATAGGGGAAATAGGCTTGTTTTCTAGGACAAATAGTTTTAATCCATTCTTTAGCTACTGCTTTACAAACTGTTTGAGAAAGATATTCAAAAATGAGTTTGTATTGTTTATCTAATGGAGCGAGATCATGCTTTGAAATCTTCAAATCGGTATTATCTTTTAAAAAAGGCATGATATCAAGAAATACCGGAGATTTATATTCATCGTGTTTTTTTAAAATATTTCTAATTAACTTGACTTGATTTTTAGTAAGTGGAATTGGCTGGTTACTTGATGTCATAGAATTAGAAGTAGAATCAGAAAACGAACAAGAACAAGGGGAGTCCAGGGAAATCAGCATGATCCTAGATAAATATAAGACTTTCGGGATTAACTTTATATAAGGATAAAGATAAAAATTGGTGGTTTAAAATGTGTTTAAAGTGTGTTTGGGATGTGTTAAAGGTGTGTGTTAAAATGGCTGCTAAATCCGCAACAATTATGAAACAAGTAAGTGGCAGCCAAAAATAGTTAAGCGAGTCGGTAGCAGTAGCAGCGGCGTGGGTCGAAGTTGTGGGTCGAACTCGAGACAAAATTAACGGATCTCGGTCGAGAAAAAAAAAAGATTCCCAGAACCAGTGGAAGCGGAGATCGATACTTTTTTTGCAGCAAGACTAAAACTAGTAGTAGTTGAATATAGCACAAGTATTCCAAGACAATTAACGTTTCACCAAGTTTTCAGAGCTGAAAGGTCTTGTGGAAATGTTCTGATTGTTTTCCTCCCAAAAAATTAACCGGAAAACTCTTGTGTATTTATGGACCACTTCATATCTTCCGCCCTTTAAGTTTACAACATTTGAGTCGATTCTGTATTACTTCAAATGTTTAAACGTGCGATAAGGCGGTGGGTTGACTGCTAAGGAAGAATTGAAGGGACCCCTGAAGATGTGGGGGTGTTGACCACCAGATGAAATAAGATGAAATTAGACGATGATCTAGGAATACCTTAGATCCCACTGGTAGTGGAAGGTGTGGTGACAGATGAGTGAAAGGAAGCTGGTATCGGGAACGGGTAAGAGGGAGTGATAGATAGAACGGGGAAAATGGCTAGGTGGGAGGAAGTGGGAAGAGACTGAGGGGATGAAGGAAGTAAGGAGTAGGGGGCAGATGATAAGGGGTAGATGATATACGAGAGTTTATTATGGAAAGGAGGTGAAAGAGTGAAATGAAAAGTGAACAGATAAATAGGCCTATGGTCCTTGGTCCTTAGTGCGTCCTTGGTGTGTCCTTATCACCTTCCTTATCCATGCCCGCACTTGTCGCACTCTTATCGCCGATTTTGCAACCATTCATAATTTTATTCATTAGTAAAATTCCTATACATCTCTACTAGTAGTACTGACCTTTTCCAAATGTTCAAGTTGAGTCTTCTCAGCTGGGGCATTCAATATCTCAATATGATCATGTAAAGAATCTCCAAAACACTCAGCCACTTCTTCCAAGGTTCTTCCAGAAGTTTCAACAAAGAAGAAGTAAATAATAAACGATTCAGTAAATAACAAACAACAGTATACGATATAATACTTCCAATCAATGGCTTCCATAGCTATAGGATTAACATATCCATTATAAATTAAAACCACTTTTTCGATGAATTGAAATAAATTCAATCCCTTAGCTCTATGACTGTATGGTAATACCTCTGTTAAATATAAGATTGGTAACCCATTCATCCCCAAATCATAAGCAGCATAGTATAAGAAAATCATTGCTAACACCCCATTTCCATAAGATTGAGGGAAACCTTTCTTAACATTTATAGCTGATAAAGCTGTCCAAACAACATAGAACACACACATTAAAGTGGCGGAAGTAATGAATAAAGTTTTCCGTTTAAAGTATTGGAAGATTGCTGCACAAGACATTGAAATCACCATATTATAAATCATAAGACATCCATTAATTTCTAATTGTTTGGTTTGAGCAGTGATTCCAATAGAATCTAAGACTTTATTAAGATAGTATGATACTAATCCGTTCCCACTTAATTGCATAAGTACAGGAACATAAAATACAATAAATAATCTTTTTCTGAAAGCAGGGGTTTTAAAAAAATCTGCATAACTGGAATTATTTGAGATCTTTTCCATTTCTAAAGCTGCTTGGATTTCTTTCATTTCAAATTCTACTAAGGCAAGATCTTTTGGACTTTCAGAATCCCCAACATGCCATTTTTTCAAAACTGCTTCTGCTTTATCGAATTTACCTCTAGAAATATAATATCTAGGGGATTCTGGAACACACCAATAAAAGATCAATTGAATTAATGGCATGGCTCCTTGTAAATAAGAAGGAATTCTCCAACAATAAGAACTTTGAATATCTCTAGTTCCATAAGTTATCCAAGCCGCAATGACGGCTCCTAAATACCAACAAGTATTATAAAAAGCAGTGGCACTTTCCCGATATGAAGGATGGGAGATTTCAGAAATTAATGAAGGGGATCCAACATAAGCAATCAAGGATCCAAATCCTAAAACAATTCTAGAAATTAAGAAAAAGGCATAATTAGTAGAAACCCCTTGTAGAATGGATCCCACTAAATTAAGGAATTGTCCAAGAAAGATTCCTGCTCTTCTACCGAATCTATCATTAATCCAAGGCCCTACTAAAGTTCCTAATAACCCTCCAAAGATTACTCCATTGGCTAAAGCCCCTAAAACATGTCCGGTTGGATGTCCTAAATCTTCTTGCCATTTATCTAATGATTGTAATCCATTTAACATAGATCCATCATATCCATTATTGGTGGAGGTTAATGTGACTAAAAAGATAGCCCAATTCAATTTAAGTAAATGAGGGGTTTTCCACCATTTAATATTGGGATCAATGAATTGTTTAATTTGTTCACTGGTATCTTTTCCTAAAGCATTTTGAATCATTAATTCTTTATCGAGCATCAGTTCATTAGAATCTTGAGCTTTGTCGTGTATTTCTACAGATTTATCGAAACTATCTGACATGGTTGTGGTTGGTTGATTATGGGAATTATTTCCTGACATCTGAGGGATTTGGATGGTTATTTATACTTACATTTCTGATCGTTGTGGACATGGTTGTTGTTGTGGAGGTAGAGCAAGCTGATGTAAGAGGAGAAATACTGTCTGCACAACCGTTTGCATCTTATTTGTCTTCGGTGATAGAACAAATGGTAATAATTGGTGTTTCTGGTTATCTGGTCTTAGAGGTTTTGAAATTGATGCTGCACCAAGAATTTTTCTTTTGTGTTTTTTTATCATGTACCCCACAAACCCTCTCAAACCAACACTCTTTCTTTTCAGGAAATAACCAAAAACTTTAGTATTACCCTAGAAAGCTACTACTATGGATCGTATAAAGACTATATGGTACTTGTGACTATTGTCAACCCGTATAGCAAGAGATAAACAAAAACCTCTATGCACCCAAAAAATAGCTTTTTATAGGTATGATAAGTTGTATGCAACTGCTTAATTAAGCACGAGGCTTTTTACTAACTTATGCAAGGTCCCCATTTACAATGTGCTAGAGGTTAATTCCGGAACGTCATCTTTTTGCTGTGTAGACGCATAACAGTACTGATCCATTTTAAAAAGGTGTCTCTTTTTGTAACGATAATTTGAGGGACATTAAATGGATACTCCCATGTTTGCTTAAACTTTGTTAATACGAACCCTGGTCAAGGAAAAAGTGGGGGAAGCATGATAGATTGAAACCTATCCGTGTGTTTGAAGAATGATAAATGATGACAGTATCATACTTTGGATGATCACCACCCATACCTCCCAATCTAGGAATCAGGACGTACTGTTATGGAGGTACTTTTTATCAATTAGGAATTTGTCCAAGAAATCTGAGCGAGGAAATCTTATTGCCGAGAATACCCTACGCAGTTGAAATGAATTATTGTTGTCTAAGATCTCTAGGCTGTTTCTAAGATGATTCTGAGTCATGGGCATCTATGTTTACAGAGGTCTAATGTGGTTGATAGATAGGTATAAGAGACTGAAATGACTAAATAGAGGTGAAACATGATAGCAAAAAGGGTCCTTTCTACATGATGCTGCTGCACTTGAGTCTTAGATACAGGAGTAAACATCAGGCACCAGTGTGTCTAAGCACTGATAGGACGACCAGAAACATTTTCAGGACCATACATGGCCGGCTGTATCCCCTTTCCCCTCTTTTTCGTGTTGATCCTACTCCTTCGTATTCCTACATTCCAGTTCTTAGCCCAAGAAAGTCGCAATCTTTTGGTCCTAAGAGATTTCTGTGTGTAGATATTTTGGTTTCCAAGATGTTTCGGTTTCCAAGATGTTTCGACATTTCAAACCCTCTTTTACTCTCCCCCACAAATTAACCTCATTAAATTCCATTGATTTTTGCAGCATTCGCAGCTTATTAAAACAGATTTACAATTTAAGAGTGAGTAATTGGGGCAGTTGCAGCTTGGTCGACCTCAACAGCTTTACCCCAGTTTTTGGTCGGTTTTAGGATTATAATTAATAATTTAGTAATTAGGATCCTCATAAAAAGTTTACCCCATTTACCAGGAGTACTCCATTTAGCAGGAGCCCCACCAAGCCTCAAATATATAAACACATTATGGGGCACCAAGTCTGTAGTGATCTAATACAACTTCAAAAATAGCTGTAGGCATACAAAAATGGCAGGATTTTTAACAGTTAAAGGGACAAAAATTGTTGATGAAACTAATACACCGGTAGTTTTAAAAGGGGCTGCCATTGGTGGTCACTTAAATATGGAAAATTTCATTACCGGGTATCCTGGTCATGAAACTGAACACAAAAAAGTTATCAGGAAAAAAATTGGGAAGGAAAAATTTGACTTCTTTTTCGATAAATTTTATGATTATTTCTGGACCGAACTGGATGCAAAATTTTATAAACTGGTTGGGTTTAATTGTTTAAGAATCCCTTTCAATTATAGACATTTCTTAAATGATGAAGAGGACTTATTCCTGATAAATCCTAAGGGGTTTGAACGGTTAGATAAGATTGTTAACACCTGTGCTGAACAAGGAATTTATACAATTTTAGATTTACATACGGTTCCAGGAGGTCAATGTCAACAATGGTTTAATGATAATCCTACTCATTTCAATTTCTTTTGGGATTTTAAAGTATTCCAGGATTCTATTGTTAATTTATGGGGGGTAATTGCTGAATATTATAAGGATAATACATGGGTAGCCGGATATAATCCATTAAATGAACCTGCAGTATCAGATCATTCTAAATTAGTGAAATTTTATCAGGATGTTGATAAAGTGATAAGAAAGGTGGATCCTCATCATATTCTTTATTTAGACGGGAATACTTATGCAATGGATTTTACTCAATTTCCGGAAACTCCATTCGCTAATTCTGTTTATGCAATTCATGATTATTCAATTTATGGATTTCCTAGAGGATTTGTATCTACAGAACATCATGAGACTTATTCAGGAACTCCAGAACAGAAGGATAAATTATTAAAACAATATCAACGGAAGATTCAATATATGAAGGATCATAATATTCCTGTTTGGAATGGAGAATTTGGTCCGGTTTATGCAAGTGATTTTAGAGGTGATGAGGACCCAGACCTGATTAATCGGGTGCGTTATCAAGTTTTAAAAGATCAATTAGAGGTTTATAAATCTGGAGACCCTTCAGGAGATGGATCTCCAATTTCTTGGTCTATTTGGTTATATAAAGATATTGGATTACAAGGATTAACTTATGTTTCTACCAACTCTAAATGGTATCAAGTATTTGGAGATTGGTTAAAAAAGAAGAAGAAACTTGGATTAGATGCTTGGGGTTGTGATATTGATCCTAGCTACCAAAAGTTGTATGATAATTTAATTGACCATATTAAAGAAAATGTTCCTGAAAAACATCATAACGCATTGTATCCACCAATGATGTCGATTGATTCCTATTTACAGAGGGTTACAAGAGAGATGCTTTTTTCCCAATATTGTCAACATGAATATGCAGATCTTTTTGTGGGTTTAAGCTTTGAAGAATTAGATGAGTTGGCTGCTTCTTTCAAGTTTGAAAATTGTGAACAACGTCATGAGTTGAATAAGATCTTGCAAGAATATTAAAGCTAGAAATCAGAGATGTTTCACGTGATAATGTCGTCGATGAAGTTCTTGATAGAGTGTTATGGTTATGACATTGCACACCTCTATTACATATATACATATATAAATATATGGATTGTTTGTAATGGCGATATTGCCCCTCTGGTAAATGGCTCGTACTGTTCCGCTCCACATTCACCCCACTTTATTCGGACGATCTGTCGTATATTCCGCTTGAACTGGGTTCCTAACAGGATCGAGGGAAAAACCCTCAAAAAATCAGGATTGACTAACACCTAATGCGGTAAGGTCTCCGCTTCCATTTAAATGGTTTATTCTCGGTATATGGCATTTATTAGTATCAAATTGGATCCATGGAGGGGTCAGTGGGCCAATATGACCAATGCAGCCAATAGGATGCCGATCAGACCAATCGGTAAAAAAAATTTCTTACCATTATTAAAAACGTTCAGTGTTGTTAATCCGGAACTATACATAATTTTGGTAAATCTGGGGGAGGGGGTTTGGTAATCATCTCGAAATTAATAGTGACAAAATGTGGATGCGGATCAATAGCCCTTAGCTATCCAAATATTTTCTTATTGTCCCACTTATTTTTTTTTTTTTTTTATTTTGGTGTTCCATATGTAACCAACCCCTATTAACCTGATAACTGGTTATATAAATACAGAGGTATATTCCAAAGGTTTTAAAGATTTTTCTCCTATTGGTATACATTATAGTCAACATGCAATTAGATATAGATAATTTAATTGAACAATTAACATTAGAAGAGAAGGTATCTCTCTTAGCAGGAAAAGATTTTTGGCATACGGTACCAATTCCTAGATTAGGAATTCCATCAGTTAGAGTTAGTGATGGACCTAATGGAGTTAGAGGAATTAAATTCTTTAAAGGAGTTCCATCTAATTGTTTTACCTGTGGGACTGGATTAGCATCAACTTGGAATAAAGACTTATTAAAAGCTTGTGGGAAGTTAATGGGAGAAGAAGCTAAAGGTAGAGGAGTTCATTGTATATTAGGACCAACCTGTAATATGGCTAGATCCCCCTTAGGTGGAAGAACTTTTGAAAGTTATAGTGAAGATCCAGTGTTATCAGGATTCGCAGCCGGAGCCATAATTGAAGGAATGCAAGGAGAACAAGTGTTAGCATGTTTAAAACATTATGTTTGTAATGATCAAGAAGATGAAAGAAAAGGAGTTGATACCTTTTTAACTGAAAGAGCTTTAAGAGAAATTTATTTAAAACCTTTCCAACTTGCCATTAGAGATTCTAATCCAAAAACTTTAATGACTGCTTATAATAAAATTGATGGTGAGCATGTATCCCAATCAAAGAGGTTTTTAAAAGATATCTTAAGAGATGAATGGGGTTACACTGGAACTACCATGTCTGATTGGTATGGAACTTATTCTATTAAAGAAAGTTTAGATGCTGGTTTGAATTTAGAAATGCCTGGGCCTACCAGATTTAGAGAATTGGTTCAAACTTGTCATAAAGTTTATACTAATGAAATTCATATGGATACCATTGATGAAAATGTTAGATATGTCTTAAAATTTGTTAATGAAGGTTTAAAAATGGGACTTGGTGAAGATGTAGTAGAACGGGAAAATGATGATCCTAATGCAGAATTATTATTAAGAACTGCTGGGGGTGAAGCCATTGTATTATTAAAGAATGATAATAATTTACTTCCTTTAAATAAATCTGCATCTGAAAAAATTGCCATTATTGGTCCAAATGCTAAAGCTGCCCAAGATTCTGGTGGTGGTTCTGCTTCAATGGCTGCTAGATATAAAATCACTCCATATGAAGGAATCATGAAAAAAATTAAAGAAGGGGGAGATAAAATTGTTAGTGAATATACCATTGGGGCTTTATTAGATAAAAATTTACCAGATGTTGGACCCGTGTTAACTTCAAAAGAAGGAACTCCTGGTGTTTCTATTAGTTTTTATAATAAAGCTCCTGGTGAAGCTGAAGATCGGGATCTTTTTGAATACATGACTTTAGAAACTTCTAAAATCTTTTTGAATGATTTTAAATCACCCAATTTAGATCCTAGTCAATTATTATTTTATGCTGATTTTGACGGTTGGTATACAGCAGAAGAGACCGGAACTTATATTTTCGGATGTTCATGCCTTGGAACTGCTCAATTATTCATTGATGGGAAATTAGTTGTTGATAATAAAACCAAACAAGTTAAAGGAGATGCCTTCTTTTTAGGAATGGGAACCAGAGAAGAATTGGCTGAATTTGATTTGGTTAAAGGTCAACAATATCATATCAAAATTGAATTTGGTACCTCCCCAACCGGGTTAGTTGCTAAAGAATTTAAAGAACCTGGTGGAGCCTTTTTTGGATTTAGATTTAAATCAACTCCTCAACAAGAATTAAATAGAGCCGTTGAGATTGCTAAAAATAATGATAAAGTGATTATGGTAGTTGGATTATCCAAAGAATGGGAATCAGAAGGATTTGATCGTCCTGATATGGACATTCCTGGTTATACTAATGAATTAATTGAAGAGGTTACTAAGGTTAATAAAAATGTCATTATTGTCAATCAATCAGGATCACCTGTTAGTATGCCATGGGCTCCAAAAGTACAATCTATTATTCAAGCTTGGTATGGAGGTAATGAATTAGGTAATACCATTGCTGATGTATTATTTGGTGATCGTAATCCAAGTGGGAAATTATCATTATCATTCCCTAATAAAATTGAAGATACTCCTGCTTATTTGAATTTTGGTTCAACTAATGGGAAAGTTTGGTATGGTGAAGATGTTTATGTGGGATACAGATTTTATGAAAAAGTTAAAAGAGATGTTTTATATCCATTTGGATTTGGATTATCTTACACCACATTTGAGATTAAAAATTTGAGTTTAAAACAATCTGATGATGATATTACCATTACTGTTGATGTTACTAATACTGGAAGCTTAAAAGGTAGTGAAGTGGTTCAAATGTATGTAGCACCAATTAATCCAAAAATCGGAAGACCTATTAAAGAATTGAAGAATTTTGATAAAATCGAGTTAGCTCCTGGTAAAACAGGTTCAGTAACCATTTCTGTGTCTATTAAAGAGGCCACTTCTTATTGGGATGGTTATAAGAATAAATGGTCATCTGATAAGGGTACTTATAAGGTGATGGTTGGTAATTGTTCTGATAATTGTTTGTTAGAAGAAGAGTTTGAGACTAAGAAGCAATTCTATTGGTTAGGTCTTTGATTGTGTATAGGTCAATGAATTGAATGGGGTAGATTTAATGTATATGATGTTCGGTGGAAAGTTTCTGTGTGGTCTGGTCTGTGGTCTATGCCTATGCCTATCCTCTCTATCCTCTCTATCCTCTATGTCTATCTTCTACTACTTTCCCAATCAGGAAGCTGTCTCTCTCTGTCTCTCTCTTCCCTCCCTCGTCTACCCAATTACCCTAAAAGGCCTTCTCATCGATTTCGCAGTCAATTTTTTTTTGCATCCTTCTTTTTTAGGAAAGTTTGTAAACATCTACAATTAAATAGACAAAACCAACAAGTTAATGGGAACCTTACTATAACTTCATAATACAGATCAGTTCTTTTCCACCTACATATATATATATATATATACCCCCAAAACCTAAGTGGTCACAAATAAAAACACCACCCCTCCCCAACCACGTCACCCATCCCACTTCTGTTATCACTCAAGAGTTCCATCATTGATATAGTTATTCCCATAATACCCATCATCCAATTCTTATTAACATCATGGACTTTTCAATGGAAGAATTTAACATTGATTTGGACCATTTGATAGATATGGAACCAATTAAGAGTCCTAGTAAATGGTCCCACCAATCATCATCATCATCATCCCCTTCACATTCCCCAACTCATGCTAATTCTCAACTAATCCCAGTGTTAACCAATACCCCTAAGCTACAACCAACTAATGACTTATTTGAGGTCACTAACAATCTTCATCACCACGATAACATTGGTTCAAATGAAGTTGGATTCGAAGAATGGGCCAATTATCCTCCAAAATTTAATAATGATAAAATCGAACGATTATTAAAAGAACTAGAAAAAAATCAAGATTCACAAGAAGCAGAATATGAATTAGATGATCAAGGCAGAACCAGAATATTCAAGGGACGTTTTAACAAGAGTAATTTCAATATAGAGGCTGATGAATTAGATAATCAATTGAATAATTTCTTAAATGATAAAGAGAATAATCAAGAATTTCATGGAGGAAAAGAACCCACCAAATCCATACGATCTACCAATAATAAAACTCGGAAACCATTAAAAGTAGCCAAATCTAATAATTCCATCCCAGTGTTAAAACCTCTCAATAGTTTACAGAAACCCCTTACATCCACCACCAATAGTATTGTGGACCTTAAGAGAAAAGATTCTAATAAGAGAATCTGTAAACCTAATCATCGAATATTGAAAACATCTAAACCATCAATAGTGTATAAAAACTTTACTACCCCTCCCATATATTTAGTGGATTCCCTGACCGGATCATTAAATGATGCTACTCAATTTGGAACCGAATTAAATGCTTCCAATTGTGAGGGATTCCCATTACCTGAAGATATCAATGAAGTTGTACAAATACCTACTAACGAAGAACAATCAGGTAAAAATGTTAATAAAATGGCAATAATCAAGACCTTCCATAATAGATATTTCAATGGAAATGGAAATGCAAATGCAAATGCAAATGCAAATGGAGTGTTGGTGAATCCCGATAGGTCAGGGTTTTATTCTAAAAGAGAGTATGTTAATTACAGGAAATCATTACTGGCAGTTAGTAGTAATGATTGTGTAGAAGTGGTAGGTCAGTCATCTGTGGATCCAATGACTCTGACCCCTCCAAAGAACCCTGTTAGAAAGGGAAATGCCAATAAATCAGTCAAGTTTGCTGATGAGGATCTGTTGATATGGTGAATTGACGGCTAATGCTCGAACAGATAATTGTATTTTAGATGTGTACTATAGATTAATGACTACAGACTTTATACTAGGACCTTATACTACGTAGTCCCCATCCTATGTCTCGTGCCTCATATCTCATGCCTCAATTTACCTCTTTTATCTTATTTTTTTTCAGCCACTTTCCTCATTTTGGGGAACGCGAAATGTGTTGACATTTTTTCCAATTTGCTTTAGTTGAAAGTAAAACAGCAACACCAACCCCAACACTACACCAACACTACACCACCAAGATGTCTACCTTCTTCGATGAAATGAAAAAATCATTTGCCGACGTTAAAGTCGCCGACGGGAAAGTCGAAACCGCCGATTTCTTAGAAGCATCCGAATCTTTAGTTAAATTATTTGACTTGTTAGGATCTTCAGCTTTTGCAGTTGTTCAAAAAGATATGACCGGTAATATCGATAAAATCAGAAAGAAGTTATTATCTGACCCTGTCAATTCCTCTACTTTACAAGACTTGATCCTTAATGAATCTAAAGGTAAAGATAAAACTGCTACTCAAGGATTATTATGGTTATCTAGAGGGTTAGAATTCACTTGTCAAGCTTTAGTTGAAACCTTTAACAATCCTTCCAGTGAATTAACCAAAACTTTCACCGATGCTTACGGGTCTACTTTGTCCAAACATCATGGGGTTTTAGTTAAACCAGTTTTCAAATTAGCTATGAAAGCTTGTCCTTATAGAAAAGATTTTTTCAACAAATTAGGGGCTGATCAAGACAAGGTTAACCAACAATTAAAGGCTTGGTTAGATGCTTTAGAAAACATTGTTAAGATCATTATGGACTTTTTTGCCTCTGGAAACTACGGTAAAGGTTTATAGTTTCGGCTATTTATTAATACATAAATCTACATAAAATATCTCGAGATCGCGGGGTTTGTAAGACAAAAATTATTTTTAAATCAAAATTTATGTTTTGGTTGAATTCTGATTCTCATTTTGTTCTCTATGGTATGATCTGTGGGCATGTTGCGATCAAAATTCTATATTAAAAGAGTAGTAGGACTAGCAGTGCTATGTTGTGTGAGTTTGGTAGTGGTATTCAGCTCCAGACGGGTTTTTGCTAAGTCAGTGGTTGATAAATCACCAAAAGAATTACCACCATTGAAACAAGAGAATCAAGCTGATGATGTATTGCATCCAGATTATGCCTTTGTGGTGGATGGAAAGAAAAACCCCGATCAGATTGATGATACAAAGGGGGCTATAGACAGTGTTTCATTTGGTGAAATGGAAGACTCAAAGGAGTATGATTTGACCCGAGGGAATCGAGTATTGGGTAAGGTTTCTAAATATTACAATTCTCAATTTTCAGCTTTCCAAACTCCAATTGATCCTAAGGTTCGTGAAAATGCAGTATTCCTTTCGGTTGTTAGTAATAAAGACTTTAAAGGGATCCTTGAATCTATCGAAGCTGTAGAGTCTAGATTCAATCATAAGTATCAATATGATTGGGTATTTTTCAATGATCAACCATTCACTGATCATTTCAAATCCAGTGTAACAAATTTGGTCAGTGGGAAGGTTTCATTCGTTGAAATCCCACTGGATCAATGGATGACCCCTGAATGGGTTGATTTATCCAAATTGGAATCCCGTAAAGAAGAAATGAAAAAACTTCATATTAAACATGCAGATTCTGATGCTTTTCGTCATAAAAATAGATTTTTATCGGGATTTTTTTTCAATCATCCAGCCATGAAACCTTATAAATACTATTGGAGAATTGAACCGAATATTAGGATCAAATGTGATTTATTTGAAACTGATTGGTTTAGATATATGAGAGAAAATAATAAAAGATATGCTTTTGCATTAGCACCATTAGAGATTCATAAAACCGTTAAAAACTTATGGAAGTATACTCGAACATTTATGGATGAAAATCCTCAATTAATTAATGGTAATAATGCATTGGAATTTATAACTGAAGATGATGGAGAACATTTCAATATGTGTCATTTTTGGTCAACTTTTGAAATTGGTGATTTGGATTTCTTTCGACTGGATTCTTATATGAAATTCTTTGATCATTTAGATCATTCTGGAGGATTTTATTATTCACGATGGAGTGATTCTCCCATTCATACCATTGCAGTTACCATGTTACTTCTGAGACTGGAAATTTTTCATCTATCAGATTCTGGGTATAGTAATGATCCTGTGTTTGATTTTGATTGTCCAAATTCTTTAGAGATTCGTCAATCCAAACGGTGTACATGTAATCCTAAGGGTGACCACACATGGGCTGTATGGTCATGTGTACCCAAATGGTATGAAATGAATGAAATCGAGAAACCTTCTCATGCCGATTTTGAATTTGTGAATAAATTTAAACCAGAAGATCATTCTGATGATGAAGAGTGGTGAACGTTTCTTAACCCCTCCATGTATTATATAGCACTAGTATTAATATATTTACATACATAGACGATTGTTGTTTTTATTTACATGATTATATCTAATGATCAGAGCCAACTCGTTTAGTTTCTTGCATTAACTCATATAATTGACCCACTTGTTCCGGTGACATTTTATCCAATTCCGTCTGGGATAACTTTCCTTCCATCCAAGAGCCACCGTCAATACTTTTTAAATAGTCTTGCCATTGAGTAAGGAATCCAACTATATGTAGAGGATTATCAGTACTCTTATGAGCTTTGAATTCAGCTTTGACGTATTGATCTCCTAACGGACGGATTTCTACTGGGAGCTTTTGGATATGAGACCGTAATATGGCTTTGTAGAGGACCAATGGTGGTAGAAGAGGATCTGATTTTCTTTCTGGACGACGAGGTCTAACTAGTTTAACTAAAGATGGTCTCATTTGAATGGGGTTAGTAATGGATAAAAAGAATCGGATGATGAGATTGAGAAATATGGACGAGCGTCACGTGAGTGGAAATAGTGAGACCTTAAGTGAGACTTAAAGAAGTGAGACCTATGGGGGGTTAACAAGTAGTACGGTTATAGACACACTAAAGTAGTTGTCTTATAGTGAAATAGTAACTGGTGTTAATACCAGGTATCATTAATTGAGCCTAATAGTGGACCCATCAGTCTGTTTGGTCTAACGCCTTCTCTGCATTTCTGCCTCTTACCTTCTCTGCATGTCTAATTTCACTGGATTAACGAAATGTCAAATTCACAAAATGGTAAAAGAATTAGCCAGAAAATAACCTAAATGTAAGGATTGACGACTGGATAATTATAGAAGTTTTATAAATACAACGTCTTAATTAGGACATAACAATTATCAATACCCCAAATGTTTAAGTTATCACTTTAATAAGAGGAGACTATGAAACAAAAAAAAAAAATGGGTGCAATTATGGTAAATAATTCATTACCCGAAAGGGAAGTTTAATAGACAATAATATACCGGATCACAGAACCTATTTTGAAGAACCTTGCTCTACATACAGGACCATTTCCCTTAATAGCATATGGCTGCTCAATACCTCGAACGTCAGCCGGAGTATATACAGGAATGCATTCATCCACACACTTTGAATAATTACCTTAATAGGAAGTATAATTAAAAACTCCACTATAATTCCCAATACCATTACCATTCACTATTACTTACTTAATCTGGTAAACATTTAATTTAGGTGCAAATAACAGTTATTTAAAAATCAATGGCTTCCCAGTCAAGTTTTTTTTTAAAAAAAAGTCATAAACCTTCCTTCTGAAATCTTGTTCTTTTTCCAACTCCAAACTTCATACGAATCGTTTTTATTTAATCTTACACTTCTACATAAAGTGATAAACAAGAACTTGAAGAGGAAAGTGATACGATAAATATGAGAATAAGTTCACTTGTGGCTATATCTACATTCGCTACTGGCTTATTAGCAGCCCCAGCCCCAGCTCCACAAGCAAAAGAATTCAAAGGATTTGATGCCGATAAAATATTAAAATCAATTGATGATTTTTCTGCTCAATTAGAAGCTAATAGTTTAAAGAAACGTCAAGATGAAGAATTAGTTAGTGGATTATTATCTTCATTATCTGAATCCAACTTAAGTGATTTGGTGGATAATTTGGATTTAAAACAAGTATCCAAACAAGTATTGGATTCTCTTGATAAAGTTAATATTACAGATGTGGCTGATAAATTTGATCCAGAATCCGCTTCTAAATTCTTTGATTCCATGTTTGAAGATAGTAATTATTTACCACAAGCCATGAAGTTGGCTCAATCCTTATGGTCAAGTGGTAGTTTAAGTTTAGGTGAAGGGGAAACTTCTGATGATTCTGATTCTACTGATACCAAATCCACCAAAAGAGATGATGATGATGTTTCAGCTCAAGTTACCAAGAGAGATAATGAATACATTAATAAAATTGTAAAGTCATTATCTGATTCAGATCTTGTTAAATCTACTGCCAGCTCAATTTTAAATGATGAAAACTTGAAAAGTGTTGCTTCTAAATTATTCTCAAATACTTTAAAAAATGTTGATATGAAGGATTTATTTAATTCCCTCAAGGACTCTGATATGGTATCAAAATTATCATCAGAATTATTAAACTCCAAGGCCTTGAAATCAGAGTTTTCTAAGATTGTCAATAGTAAAGTGAAGAGAGGATTAATCAAGAGAGCTGATATTACTGATGATGATGGTGCTACTAGTAGTGATACTTTTTTGGCACAAATCCTTAGCCATGAAACTGGTGCTGCTGATGATGCTGATGATGCTGATGATGCTGATGCTGCCCCTACCACTAGTTCTTCTTCTGATGATGATTCTTTACTTGGTGATTTACTTGGAGGTGGTGACAGTGACGACTCTTCTGGTCCTGCTACTACCACAAGTGCTACCAGTACAGAAACAGGTAGTGACGGTGGCTCATTTTTAGGTGGTTTATTTGGAAATGATGATGATTCTCTGGTGGTTCCTAGTACCACCAAAGCCAACACCAAAGATTCTTCTGAAACCGGTGGTTCTCTCTTGGATGATTTATTTGGTGATCTTGGTGGTGATGATTCCACTTCCACCACCAGCTCATCTGATTCCACTTCCACTGACGACCCTATTGGTGATTTATTAGGATCCTTATTTGGTGGTGATTCAGACTCTGGTTCTGATTCAAAATCTAATTCTAGTTCATCATCATCAGACTTTAGTCTTTCTGGATTTTTAGATGATTTATTCAATTCTTCAGATTCTTCATCTTCAGGTTCATCATCATCATCAGGTAACTTTTCTCTTGGTGGATTTATCGATGGTCTTTTAGACGATATCTTTGATGTTGATTCATCAAATAGTTCCAGTGGAAGTGATGGTAGTGATATCACCTTTGGGGGATTAATTTCTGATCTTTTTGATGATTTATTCGGTGGATCAAGCAATTCTACTTCATCAGATTCCGGTTCCGATTTCTCCCTTTTTGGACTTATTGGATCTCTTCTTGACAGTTTATTTGGAGGTGATGGTTCCAGTTCTAGCTCATCATCTAGTGGTGGCCTTTTTGATATCATTGGTAATCTTATTAATAAATTCCTCAATTGGTTATTCTCTTCTTCTGGAGGTGGTAATATTAGTTGGGGTGATTTATTTGGAGAAGCCGTTGATTGGATCCTTGACACCCTTTTCGATGATGACGGGTCATCATCCTCCTCTTCTTCTTCTTCCTCAGGAGTTTCAACTGGGTCTAAGAGTTCTAGTTCTAGTTCTAGTGCTCAACAATGTTGTTGTAATAAATCTGCTATGAAGAAGAGAGCATTAAAGACTAAATTTAAGAGAAATATTCATAAGAATATCCATAAAAGAGCTTCTGAATTTAAGAATAAGCTGTACATTAAATACTTATGAGCATGTTTATACCTAATTAATTAAAAAATTAAAATATATATTTGTACTTTAATTGAGTCGATCTTGTAGGCGATTTGGATGTAGGCCATTTGGCTGTAAGTGATTTAGCTGTAAGCCATTTGATCGTCGAAGGTTGGTAGGATTTAGTCTTTTAAGGGGTTGTTTAGTGTTAACTTAAAGTGGATATTCAAATGTGACTGTTAAATCATTACCAAAAGTGGAGACAATAAATTACTGCAAACTGCAATTGAGTTAAAACAACCATTTGTCGGTTAGAGTAGGGTTATGCAACCATTCCTATAATTTGGGGAACTTCTAGTATGGTATATACTAAATATTTTGTTGTACATCTGTTTATAATAGTTTCTAGGTTTGGAAATTAACTATATGATCCTGAGGAGTATATACACACCATATTCAATATACAGTCTGAGTACGGCATCTATGTTGCCCCAGAATCTCTCAAAGTAGTCACTTTACTGATTTAGGCAAAAAGTCAAGTTAGAGGGGACGCATTATTCTGCAGGAATCCTTGAAAAAAAAACATCACTAATTACTACATTAGGTAATGTAATTAAATATTCTCATTAATAAATACCAGATTAGGCAATATAATAGTTTCTCCAAGTAGTCAAAGTTTTTGCAGTCAATAACCCATAATTATACCTTAATATAGTAACTATGATTTTTCAGCATCGAATATATACCTATCCTCTTGCTGTTTTTATTTTTCTATCTTGTATTTCTTTCTTTAACCCAAATTCTTGAAATCCTTTTTTATTATTCCATATTTTCTTTCTTATCATCTAACTTCATACCTCGTACAATTCCCTTAAAGTTCATTTAAGAAAGAACCTTTCATAGATACATCGTTGAGAATAAAGCAAGTAATAAAAAGGAAGAAGGAATGAAGCTTGTATCTGTATCTAATTATTTATTAATAACGGCGGTATTGTCTCAAGTTATAGCGGAGGATAATGCTAATAATGACTCTCGTGCATTAAATTTCTTTAAAAGATTCAGTTTAGATGACTTATTTGGATCCCTGTCACTGGGAAGTGATGATAGTACTAATAAAGCAGCTGAAGCTGCAGCCCCAGCTGCTGCAGCTAGTTCTGCTAATACACAAGCTAATACACAAGCTCAAGCTAATACTCCAGCTGATACTCAAACTAATACCCAAGATTCAAAAACTAGTACTGCTGCTGATGACTTTTTAGGATTGGATTTGTCTTCCTCCAGTAGCAGTTCTTTGATGAACTCTACATCCTCAAGTTCAAGTTCTAGTTCTAGTTCAAGTTCAAGTTCTAGTTCCAGTTCAACCAAAACTCCTTCCACAACTACTGATGATGATGTCAACCAATTGTTTGCTGGTTTGGATGATGCTACCTCATCAAGCAGTTCATCCAGTTCTAGTTCATCCAGTTCTAGTTCATCCAGTTCTAGTTCATCCAGTTCTAGTTCATCCAGTTCTAGCTCCAAATCAAGTACCAAATCAAGTCTTTTTGATGCTTTATTTGATTCTTCTTCTGATGATGATACCACTTCTGATAAATCTTCATCCATACCTGCTTCTGCTCAAGCTACTACATCATCATCACCCATAATACCTAGTTCAACAGAAACTTCCAGCAGTTCAAAAACAACTTCTAGTTCTGGAAGCTTCTTTGATAAATTATTCGGAGGTTCAAATGATGATGATGAATCTAGTAGTAGTGAGGATCCAGTTCCAAGCATCAGTAGTGTGGAACCAACTTCAACCTCAGCTGATTTTAATGCTGAATTATTCGCTACTACTAGTTCTACTGAACCACCTTCTTCTTCAAGTTTGAATTCTTCTTCTGAACCTGCTTCTACCACTACTTCTGGTGGATTCTTATCTTCATTATTTGGTTTGAATTCAGAAGATGATTCAGATTCAAGCTCCAGTGAATTGGCTTCAAGTTCTAGTTCTTCATCTTCTAGTGAAAGTTCATCAGAAACTGCTGGTTTCTTTGCTCAAATGTTTGCAATGGATACAACGTCTTCTGGTGTATCTTCCTCTAGTGAACCAGTTTCTTCTTCAACTGATTCTGAAGATGTTGATAATGCTTTATTAGCTGCTGCTGCCTCTGAAACCGGTGATGATGAAGATGAAGATTGTGATGAATCAGAAACCGAAATGCCATCTACTACTAATGGTTCAGATCCTACTGATGGTTCAGATCCTATTGATGGTTCAGATCCAACTAGTAGCTCAGATCCAACTTCTTCAGATGATGGTGATGATGATGAAGACTGTGACTCAGAAACTGATTTACCTACTGTTTCCGATGCAGACATTCCAACTTCTGATTCTGATCCTATTGGTGGTTCAGATCCAACTAGTAGCTCAGATCCAACTTCTTCAGATGAAGGTGATGATGATGATGAAGACTGTGACTCAGAAACTGATCCAGACTTACCAACTGTTTCCGATGCAGACATTCCAACTTCTGATTCTGATCCTACTACTAGTTCTGATCCTACTGCAAGTTCAGATCCTACTTCTTCAGATGATGGAGACGATGATGAAGACTGTGACTCAGAAACTGATCCAGACTTACCAACCGTTCTTCCATCATCATATGAAGATCCAAGTTCCATGACTGAAGATCCAAGTTCCATGACTCAAGATCCAAGCTCAACTGCTTCAGATGATGGGGATGATGAAGATTGTGATTCAGAAACTGATTTAGAAACTGATTCAGACTTACCAACTGTTCTTCCAACATCATTATATTCCAACTCCTCTGCTACTGAAGATCCAAGTTCCATGACTGAAGATCCAAGTTCAACTGCTTCAGATGATGGAGATGATGATGATGACTGTGATTCTGACTCAGATTTACCAACTATTATTCCATCATCATTATATTCAAACTCCTCTACTACTGAAGATCCAAGTTCCATGACTCAAGATCCAAGTTCAACTGCTTCAGATGATGGAGATGATGATGATGACTGTGATTCTGATTCAGATTTACCATCAGATAACACTTCACCAACCCCAGAGCCTTCAGACGATGGAGATGGTGGAGACAGTGATGACGAAGATTGTGACACTGAAACAAATACTGATACCAACACCAAAACCAACACCCAAACCGACACCAAAACACAGACCAGTACTGATACTGATGATTCAGAACCTTCTGATGATTTTGATGGGGATGGAGATGGTGAAGATGATTGTGTCACTGAAACCGATTACTATACCACCGTTGTAACTACCACCAAGGATGTTCAAGGAAAAGTAGTGACTACCACCTTATTCACTCACACAACCGTAACTACTACTACAACCCCAGAAGCTACCATTGATTGTGGCGACGACGATGATGATTCTGATTTCGATGATGACGATGAAGATGATGATAGTGGATCCAATTCAGGATCTAATTCAGGATCCAATTCAGGATCATCAGGAAGCAAATCAGTACCAGATTGTCCAGAAGATAACTCAGATGACGATTTTGACGATGATGGAGACTATGAAGACGATGGAGACTATGAAGATGATGATTTTGCAAATGATGGAGATTCATCAGTTGATGGAGAAGGATGTGCATCATCATGCTCATATGATTGTTCAACAGTTCAATGTGATAATTCTGATGATGATGATGATGGTGATTTTGATTTCTTTGATCTTTTGGATTACTTCTTTGGAGGTGACGATGATGACGATAGTGCTGATGGTGAAAGCTGTGATGAAAATTGTGATGAATGTCAAGCTACTTCAACATCTACTGGTGATGACCAAGATGATCAATATGAAGATGATGATTTTGTGAATGACGGTGATGACACTAGTTGCACAACCGCTACTGCTACTGCTACTATATAAACATATTAACCGTCAACTCAATACCAATGAATATTCATCCCACAACCACTAGTCCAGAATCCCCAACAATCATCAGGCTTCCTTATCTGTTCATATAAAATGTTCTTCACCCCCTTACAATGCCTTGGACTAGTATTTTAAGCATTTGTAATAATAGCATTTCATCTAATTTTATTCCACCTTTACCAATTGCAGAGCAATTGCAGGGCAATTGGTTCTGCTAAATCAATACCATTTCTAAAAGAAAGACCCTTTCTGTTTTTGTATTACTCGATTTTTAGTTTTCTCGTTCACATAATTATTATAATCTATTTAGATTCAAAAGTAATATATACCACTTAGTATACCACTTAGTAATTGAGAGATTGTAGGAGAGATTGTAGGAGAGATAAGCCTGAAGGGTTATTAGCTGGTAAGTCGTGAGCTACTGGTGAGCTACTGGTAGGGTTACTGGTGGATGAGTACCGGTCACTGGAACTACTGGAGACCAACAATGATATCTACAATCCCCGTTTGTAGTAGGAATCAACAGTCATTCAACCAATGAATGGTGCCACTAGCAGTCTTTAATCATTCATTTTATTTGCAGCCTCAACTTTTGAGTCACCAGTCACATGACGCCCACACGACCGGCGCGACCCCAAAAGATCACAACTGTTAATTTAATGATAATCTACCTCTAATACACCATCATTGGCTAGCATATATATCCATCAATAGACATCTAGACAGTTATAAAGAAGATAAAATGGCCGTCGATAGACAGTCCTTGATATTCTTCATCATAATATTCTTATTTTTGTCGCTACCAAATGGCAATGATCAGCCCCATTCATACCAAGAACGGCAAACCCTTATACGGTTTCAAAAGGAGCTCAAACAAGATCAACAAAATCTCGTCAATGGGAAATATAGCCAAGGGTATGGAAACCTAACAGGATTCCTATTAAGTTATGATGATATGATAAAGGGAAAGTCGCCACTGGATTGGCCCCTTCATAAATTCAATAAGGATAATCCTTGGATAGAAGATGAAAAGTATTCAATATTACCTAATCAAGTCAGTGATGAAGTTAAAAAGTTTTGGGGCACAGATCCTGTGAATATCAATGATGAGAATTCATTAGGTTATTTATTCAATATAAGTGGGAAAGTCTATGGAGAATTTAATAAGGAAGAATCCAAAGATTTGAAACCATATTCGCTCAAATTACCTCAATATTTACAACAATATTATGAATCATTGAATCAAGGATTGCTTGATGAGAACTCTAATGATAATGATGCTGGAAATGGCAAAAATAAAGATAACGATAAAGATAACGATAAAGGTAAAAACGATAAGAAGACCGGGAATATCAAGTTCAATGACGGAAAACTCCAATATGGGATCAAGAGTTTAGGATACAATTATAACAACCCAGAACTCTCTAAATTTGTAAAGAACCCTAACGACAAAATAGAGGATGCGGTCCTAGTTAAGGTCAAAATCAATATTCTTGATGAAGAAGAAGGAGATTTTAATGAACTTGATACCAATGGAGTATATTTCCAAAATACCGGATCGATAATTTCTATAACTAATTCAGCTAAATTCTTAGGGAATTATGGATTACCACAATTTACGATGAATGAAGAAAACTATGAAAAGAGTAAATTATTAATGAGTCAATTCTTAAATGGGACCGATATTGATAAACAAGTGAGTATGGAAGATATGAATATATTCATTACTAAATCTTTAGAACAATGTGAATTTATAAATTTTATTCAACTTGATAAGTCAGAATATTCTATTAAAGAATTGAAACAAATAGATGATGAACTCATAAACCCAACTGGAAGACCTATTACCAAGAATGCCCCTAAAATAAGAGTTAAACGATCATTAATGTATTCACCTGATTGTGGAATTATAATTAATAATAAATCTCATGAATCATTCGAAGGTGAAAAAACTGAAGTTATTACTAGTCAACTGAGGAAAATGTTGATTGCGTTTATTGGTCTTGTAGGGATACAATTATATCTATTTATGAACCAAATTAAAATATCCAAAACCCCCGGTCAATTATCAAATATATCTAGTGTGACATTAATGTTTTTACAATACGAGGATTCTTTAGTTGCTTTATGTTTCTTATTGATCTCGACATTTTTTGATAGTTTATATTTATTATTGGCATGTATTGCTATGATTACATATATTATGTGTGGAGTATTTGAGATGGGATTTTTAACACAAGTGATGAAGACACAAGCTAATGAACGAGGGACTACCTGGTGGCAGATATTGAGAGGAAGTAGTAATAATAGTAGTAGTAATAATAGTACTAGTGGTGATCAAACAAGCACTCAAACCGGTACTACAACTAATAATGAAGCTGGTGGATTACCTATGCCAGCTACTAACCCCACTCCTACTGCTACTGCTACTGCTACTCCTAATAACACAACAGAAACATTTGCTAATCATGACACTAACGTTTGGAATTCAATATTCGTACCGGGATTCGCCGTCACTATTATCAGTACATTCTTAATCTTAAATGCTACGTTATGGAGAAAACGATATAGATTTCTATTTGAAGTGATTGGAGTTACTATAATCAATTCCTATTGGTTCCCTCAATTTTTAAGAAATACCTTGAAAAATAGAAGAGTCCCATTCACATGGACATTTATAATTGGAACATCAATCATCAGATTATTACCAATCATTTATTTGAATTTATTTAAAAATCCTTTAAGACATGAAAGAAATATAGGATTTGTAATATTTATAATCAGTTGGGTATCATTTCAATTAATATTACTTTATTTACAAATCATTATAAATCCAAGGTTTTGGATCAATGAGAATTGGTTACCTAGAGCTTATAATTATCATCCAATAATTAATATGAAAGATTTAGAGCAAGGCTATGGATCAGATTTATTAGCCAATGTGAATGTAGAATCAACTAATCATGAAGGAACTAGTCAATTGCAACCCTCGTCACAATCATCACAAACAGGGGTAAAGACTTCAGTTACAGAAGAAGAAGATGTGATTAAATGTCAAACAGAGTGTGCTATTTGTATGGCTATGGTAGATTTACCTATTCATAAACATGATAAACCCAAGTCTAAATTGACATCTAATAGTAATAACAAAGAGTATATGATTACACCATGTTTTCATATTTTCCATACTGAATGTTTAGAGGATTGGATGAAGTATAAGTTACAATGTCCGGTTTGTAGGAATGGGTTACCACCGGTATGAGTTACCACCGGTATGAGAGCCTTGACCACGGGTGTGTGTGATTTGATTATTTAAAAGATAATGACCTGATGAGCATGTATAAAGTTATGTAGAGAAATGGGTATAAAGCATATGACGACTAAAGGATAATGACTCTAGTTAATGTTCAAACCTCTATTTAGTAAAGCCAACCGGTTCCGTTAAAGTTGACACTTCTCTGGTAGAGTCATAAATAACAATATCATACCACTTCGAAAGAATTACATGTTGCCAATCGGGCCCGCCCCGACCCACCCGCCCGCGGTTCTCCCTCGTAGACGGCACCAGAACCTACTAGATACCGTCAACTGGTGCCAAACCATTGCTAGATGGACCCTAAAATGATGCGACTCTCATTATCTCCCGGTCCCTCTCTTACTATCATCCTCACCCCCCTTGGTTCCGCATTGTCCCATTAATGCATACCAGAAAAAGAAAATAAAAATCAGACCACTTTTTTGTCGCGATAACTCTCATGGCATGAAACCCGTTACCATCAGCTTGTGGTAATAATATTACATTTAACTACTTCTTCCTCTTGAAAACGTTAGAATAACCAAGTGGTAATTTAAGAATAGCCACATTTGATATTAAATTTAGCGTTAATAACTTCTTGGGAACACCCAAACAACCCACAAGATGGCGTCTTACGAAGGATTTGACGACTTTAATAGCGACTTCTTTGACTTTGATAATACTGATAGTTTCTTGAATAGTATTTCAGGAGTTGTGAATTCTGGTAACATTGGTAGTGGAAGTGATGACAATGGTATAGGGTTCAATGGGTATGGGACGGTCAATGGGGCCGCCAATGGGGCCGCCAATGGTGATAATCAAATCCCTTTGAATCAATTCTCTGCTCAATTATCTGCTCAATTATCTCCTGCTAGTTTAAATGGTGAACAACCATATGAAAAAGAATCCATCAATGCTGCTCCAGGTGGATTAGTTAATGGAATAAATAATAACCAGAATGAGTTTGGTGCCAATGATTTTGGGAATATTGAAGTCAATAACAATATTAATATGCCATTGAATTCCAATTATTCTGGTTATTATCCCCCAAATAATACCATTAATGAATATGATTTTAATAGTGGATCAGGCAATGAATCCAATAATTTCCAATCATCCTCAATGTCATCACAAAATAATTCCTCAGGGGTTACTCCACTTAGTCAACCATCCATGTCATCTACCAATACGTCACCAGAACAACAAAGTACTAAAATGCCTAAACAAGAACCAAATGATGAATATCCTGAGCTTAAATTTCAAAGTTCAGAAAGTGAAGATGAAATCACCAAGAAATCCGGTAGTGGGAATTTGAAAACAAATTCTAAAATTATGAAACCGGGAAGAGATAAACTGTCTCATAATATGATTGAAAAAAAGTATAGAACCAATATTAATTCAAAGATTTTAATGTTAAGAGATGCTGTACCTGCATTAAGAATTGCTTCTGGATCTACTAATTTAACAGTGGCTGACTTGGAGGGATTAACCCCAGCTTTAAAGTTGAATAAGGCCAGTGTGTTAACTAAGGCCACTGAGTATATCCATCATTTAGAGAAGAAGAATGAGATTTTGAGTCGACAAAATGCTCATTTACAAAAATTGATGAATCAAGCTAATTTGAATCCTCAATTCCGTCAGCAATATCATCAACAACAACACCAACAGCAGCAACAACAACAACAACACCAACAACAGCAACAACAACAACAACACCAACAACAGCAACAACAACAACCACCTCAACAACATCAACAACAGCAACAATTCAATACATATACCCCCTCCATTTTTAACAATAACCCACAGCAAGGATTCAATCAACCACAACCACCATCACAACAACAGCCACCACAAAATAAACCAAATAATTATTTATTAGGAGGAATGGCTGCTGTCATGGGAACTTCATTACTTGGAGGCCCAGATTCTGACTTTAGAGGATTATCAGCTGTCCCATTCATGCCATACTCATTTGCTCATCCATCACCAGTTGTACTTCAATTATGGAATTTAATTAAAATATTCTTATTCATTGGATGTGCTGGAAACTTATTACTTCCAGGATTATTTAATAGTATGAATAATAATAATAACCACGGAGACAAGAAACTTAAATCTAATGATGGCAATAATTTAGTAGTTACATGGTTATTAGTTTGTTTAGGATTAAAAATGCCCCAAGCCATTGATGAACAAAACAAACAAACCATTATCGATAATTTATTAGGTAAATCCCATACCACTCCCAGTACATTAAATTTAATATCAGATTATATGTACTTATCAAGTTGTGAAACCAATTTTGAAAATTGTGTATTAAATTTATTAATTGGCCGGATCATTCAAACCAGATACCCAATGATTTCTAATATTTTGAAAATTAATATGAATTTTAAAGCCTCATTAATTATGAATTTAGATTATAAAGGAGAAGATAAATCATTAATTAGAATGAATAAATTGATCAAAGATTTAGATGGGATTAGTCTTTTCACCAGTGAATTATTAATCACCAGATTAAATAATTTGGTTTATAAACAAACCATTAATGAGAATATTACTAATGATAATAATTATTTAAAATATATTGAAATTTATAAACAACAAGAAGATAATTTATATGAATTATTATCATCTTGGAGAATATTAGAGATTATTAATGAGTTGACTGAAGTATATTTGAGTATTACATTAATCAAAGATAAAGAGGAACAAATGAAAAACATGAATAAATTATATAAAGATGTGAAAATGGTTAATAATTTATTAATGGATAATCAACAAGAAGAAAATATTGAATCATTAGAGATTGTCAAGATTTTTAAGCTTTTTAAAACAGTGTTAATCCCTAATGCTAATGCTCTTGAATTCATGATATCCATGAAGAATAACATTAATGATACTATAAATAAATTCAAACTTTTAATGGATGGACAGGAATTAACTGATGAAGAACCAATTGATCTGGATGTTTCAGACTTTCAAGGTGAAGGTCAAGATGACGAAGAACCAAAAAGTTCTGAAGCCACTGAAGTTGTAACAGCCAATCAAAATAAATCCATGAACAATATTAACACCCATAAGAAATTGATTGAATCCTTAAATATTATTGATGAAGAACAATTTATAATTTTAAATTGCGCTTTAATTCAATATTATTATAATCAAAATCATAAACCTGAAGCGTTCAAATTATTACGCCATTTCAAATTTGAAACTGATCAAACATTATTATCATTATTATCATTCATTGGATTGTTTAAAGTAATTGATACTTTGATCACCACTAACCCAAGTGAAAATCTTGATGATAAAAAATATCTTGACGAATTTAATGAACCATTGGAAAAATTAATCAGAGTGACTAGATTATGGCTTAATAACAATAAAGAGATTATGAATGATGATTTAAGAGGTAGTATTGCTGATGTTATAGTATCTAAAGGGATGATACTAAATGGGACTGATGACAATGATGATGATTAAGACAATCTTTGTTAATTAGAGTATGGCGAATAGAGTTGTGAATTAGAGTTGTGAATTAGGGATTTATTTTTATTTTTGTTTTCACTAATTAGCGTTTGTAAATTAGGTTTTACGTGTTTGATTTACACGGTAGTTTTTTTTTATTATTTTATGTACTTAGAGGAATATATTATTTTTGTGAAATTTTCAGGGTGTAAGGCTATTACAGAAAAATCTATTTATAGGCATTTGCTCGCATGTAGTTACCAATTTAGACCACGTTAATGAGATAAAAGTAAAAGTTTAAATCAAAGTTTGTAGATTGATTGAAAAATAATCAGGCCATTTTAAGGGACCTTATGCAAGTTGATGGAAAAATATGACTTCATGGAACCAGCCGCAGAAAAATAAAGTCATTCTCATGCAACCTTGCAATGCATCGGAAAAACCAAGATTTGTTGGTGCATGCATTGCGCATGAATTTTATACGTTCGGGCTCTGTAAATGGTTATTTACAGGGAGGGTGTGAAGTAAGGGGATTGCGGTGTAACAGGACAAATTGTGGGGTTAAAACCAGTTGAACACATCATCGCCTATTTGTCGAGTTAGTTTAGTTTGAACCTCTGGTGGATTCTAGTTATAGGGTGATAGGTTAGAAACCTCTAGGCATATCACAACTGTTAGATCTACTAAATTTAGAGGTCATTAAGCTGAAACCTTAACAGCTCTATGTACTATATTTAATCTATCAAAGATCTTAAACCCAATCAAGAAAAGATATTCTGACAACAAGAAAAAAAAAAAAGTAACCTAATTGAAAAATGCAACCATCTAAGATAATTCTTAATTAGGATAGATCAGAACATATTATGTCGCGCATCATGATTTTACCATCACCCGCATTTGCTTGCATAGCTTGCATTGCCGATAGATTCTTATAGAATGATATTAGTGAAGGGAGGACAGATGAACCTACGACGTATAATCTAGCCCTTCCACTATGTATACCATTCTACATACCATTCTATATACCATAGTATGCACCATTTATACTTCCATGATTCCGTATTACCTGGATACTAAACCACCGTTTTTGGCTAAAATCACTCCTAAACCCAAAATCTAGTTTTGCTCTTCACTACTCAGTAGAGACATGCATAACGCGCCATTTCTTTTTTTTTCTTTTTTTTTTTTTTTTTTTTTTTTTTTTTTTTTTTTTTTTTTTTTTTTTTTCTTCAAACTCTTTTGCAGCCAAACAGACCATTTGTTAAAAATAGCAGTGACCACGTTAGCCAAGACAAACTTCAAGCTTCTATGCATCTTCGAAAGTAATTCATCATATAAATAGATCATATAATTCAGATATGATGAAAAGGAAAAAAAGATCTCTTTCTCTGTAGTAATCACCCAAAATCTCAAATTCTGTTATCTTACTGATCGTAAATCAAAGAATTTGTTTCGATTGAATATTTACAATAGACTTACATAAACGACATTAATCTTAATCTAGTAATCTAAGTCTTCGGTTATCAATAACCCTTATTAATAAAACTAATTATAAACCCTATTATCAAACCCATTATCAACTTTTACCTTTAGAGTTTAGGTGAACTAGTACCAATGAATTCAACTAGCAGTCAGAGTGATAATAGTCATTATCATGGTGATAATCACCACAGTGACATCCGTCCCAGTGTCAACCCCAACCATCCCAGTAGAACTTCTTCAAGTTCTCATACAAACTCAACCTCAAGTATTAACTTAAGTCCTCCTGATAGTAGAAGAAATAGCTTTACCGATCCCGATACTGAATCATTCAAATTATCTCAAGTAATCTCTTCATCAGAAAATGAAGACAATGATACCACCATTAATACTCACCATACCGTTGAAGATTATCATAGAGTCATCAAGAAATTATGGAGCTGTACTGATAAATATTTCAAACCTCATATCAATTTTAGAACCTTGATGAATTTCAGTTTAACTCAATCTTTAACCTTAACAAATAGCCAGAAAAGAAATATTAAAATCTCCGATTTATCAATTTTCCCCTTGAAACAAAAAAGTCCCACTCAAGCAGTAGCATTAGTAGTTAGAAGTACTGGTGCTAAAGAGTATCCTTACTCATTCTACGGATGTTTAAGAGCCAAAAATGTCGATTTATGTCCACATGCTGCTCTTGCCATTTATTTATTTAGTAGATTACATCTACCAGATAGTTATGGAACCATTGAAATCCCTCATGATGCCACCAAAAAGAATAATCAGCAAGCTATAAAGACATTCAATGAAAGTAGATTACTCAAAGGTAATAATAAACTTCAAAGTATTAGTTATGGTCAACAACAAAAAGCTGCTGTTAAAGCATTAGAAATCACTGGTATTGAGAATTTTGATACTACCAATATTGGTAAATTCTCAAGTTTAAGAAGAAAGTTGGGTCCTAAACATGTGGATACTAAACCATTTTCCTCTACCATTAATGGATTACCAGAAGATGTGTTATATCAAATGGCAGGGTTTGATACTATCGAAAGTTATAAGATTGAAAGAGATCTGGTAGAACCTCCTAAAGAATTATTATATGAAATCTTCCCATTCATCAATGATGATAATTTTGATATTTTTGATATCTTCACCATTAGAATCAAGAATGTTTTAAGTATGTTAAGAAGAAGTTTGGTTCAAGATATGGTGATTTTAAAGAAAGAATACCCTCAAAATCCTATCTGTCAACATCCAATCTTCAATTCAGATTTATTTAATGAATTTGCTATGGAATTACAAGCAAAAGGTGGTGCTTCTAATCAAATCTCTCCAACCCCAACTCCTGAATTATCTAAACCAAAAATCCATACACCCTCATCAGCAGATTTGCAATTCCAGCAAAATGTCACCCATCATTTAAATAATTTATTCCAACTTCAACTGACAAATGAAGCTAGAACTAATTACCTTCAATCACAAATTGAGTTTTTCATTAAGAACCAAGCCGATATTTATAAAGATCTCCAGGCATTTATTGCTAGACAGAATGAAATTTCTAATAGACAAGCAGAACACTTGGAAGCTAATCCAAGTATTTTTGGGACTTCTAGTTCAATTATGAAGGATAGCTTATCAAGTACGTTAGATTTGGTGTCGAAATTGAATTCTAATCAACAGAGTTTTTTTTCAATAATTAATAATGCTAATGTTTATAATGGGGAGTATCAACCACTGGTACATGACAAGAGTGGTATAGAACAGAGTCCTAGGGGACTGAGACTGATTCCTAGTAGGGTTAAGACAGAAGAGACAGGACATTCAGGACCAACCCATCCAGCTCATCAACCTCAGGTAGCAGCCCCAGCCCCAGATCCAAACACTATTCCAAACACCATTCCAAATCCCCTTCCAGTTCCTTCTTTCCATCCTGGTCCTTTTCAACCCCAACCAGCACCTCCATTCTTACCTCCATTCCCCCAATCAATTCCTCCACATTCAATCCCCCCAAGCTACATCTCTCCCATGGGACCTCTGGGACCAATTGGATCCATGCCACCAACAATACAAATGGGACCAGTAGGACCAGTAGGACCAGCAGGACCAATGGGACCAATGGGACCAATGGCTCCATCACCAAATTTTTCCATGACCCCTGAACATAACCCCAATATCCAAAGATCAAAAGCTCTTCATAGAAGATTATCAAGACAGGCTATCAACGTTTATGAAATGTGGGATGATTTTAAATCATTAGAAAAAGAATTAGAATATCACGAAATCTCCATCACTGAATGGCTTAAACTTCATGGTTCTTCTGAAAGGCAATTTAGACACACCAGACAAAAAATCATTCGGTTTATTGAACAAGAAGCTGAAAGAACTAGATGTCCAGTTGATATTGTCAAAGATAGACTCCATAATAAGATGAGAAACAGAGTTAAACCCTGGACTTTAGATGAAGTTCAACGGATGTTGACATCTGGAAAGAGAATCAAATTAGATTAGACTAGATTAGTTGTAAATTAGCCTGTATTTATAGTTTGTCAATAATATATAATTCTATACACTTGTTTTATCAAAAATCAATATTCTTAAATGAAAAGGGTTCATAAGCATACCCTTCACCTTCAAAAAATTTAGACATGGCTTCAACCCAATGTAATCTTAAAGAGTGTAACATAGCAGAAGTTCCTTCCATTAATACTAAAATACAAACGGTCAAAACAAACCAAAATCCAAATAATAATACCGTCATAACAATTCCTTTACCACCAGTGGTTCCAAAAGCATTTTGTATAGTCATAGACCATAAAACTGATGATAATTGTGCGTGTGCCAATGATAAGGCCCATAATCTTAAATATGAAGCCGTATGACTAACACAATTTAAACAAAATTCAATGGTATGAATGACTTGATGTATAACAATTTCTCCTAAATCAAACCCTTCACCTTCATCGCCATGAGCTGCTGAATTTGCATGTAATGGTTCAATATCATTAGGAAAGCTAAAGGTTTCATTATTACTACTATTATTATTACCATCATCATCACTGTCATCACCCATTGGATCATGATGAGTTAATCCATCAGGTTCATCCATATGTTCTTCAGCATCTAATTCAAATGATAAGGCTGCTTCTTCTTCATCAAGTTGAGTATTATGATTTCTTTGTGAATGTAAATCTCTATATCCCATTTCCATAGCCATTCTATTTTGACGTCTTAAAGTTAATGGTTTATATAATAATAACCATGGAACACATACTAATGCAATTAATAATAACACCACTTGTACAAACTTTTGACCAGGATATAACTGAATATCAATATTCCCAGGCGATAAAAACATATTAATTAACATGTTTAATAATCCTGGTGGTTGTCTTTCACTACCAATCCAATCAACAGTCCATTTATAAATAATAGCAATACTAAGATATCCAAATATACTTTCCATGAATAAAAACCCTGGAATGAAATTTCCAATTATATCAACTTTAGAGTTGAAAAATCTATAATTAACTAAACTGAACATTAAGGAATAATTCATATGAATAAATCCCATTAAAATTGATAATTTCATTTTATAAGAATTGGTGAATAATAAATTATTATCAGTACCATGCCATCCCCAATCTAATCCAATAGGATAAACGTATCCTTTAACTCTTTCAGCCGTAATGGATATAGCTCCATCCTTATCAAAATCATAATCTTTAGGAAATTTCCATTCCCAACCAGATTTAAAAAAAGTTAATGATTTGGAGAAAATATCATTATAAAGAAACCCAGTATAAATTGAGAATGCTCCCATTAGTAATAATACATATCTTCCACTAAATGCCATATCAAATACTTCATCTTTATTTCTCATGGCCGAGAACTTGGCTTCATTTTTAACAAAATACAAACTAATCAATAGTAAAAGTATTCCATGCCCAATATCTCCAAACATAATGGCAAACATAAATGGAAAAGTAATAACCGTTGCTAACCCAGGATTTACTTCTTGATAAGTAGCAATCCCGTAGGCATCAACAATATTTTGAAACGCTTCGGTTAATTTATTAGTTCTATGATAAGTTGGAGGAACTCTATTAGTAGCTAATTCATTCACTACTGCTACTAATTGACTAGATTCATCATTTTGATCATCGTCACTGTCCCCACTTCCAATATCATTTAAGGTATCATCAATAGCAAATAAGGTGTTATTAGCAGTTGGCAAATCAGGAGTTGTGGAATCAAGGTTTTCAGTTGATAATGAAATTTCCTCTTGGGAGTCAAAAGCATGAACGGTATTTTGGGATTTAGACCGAATCAATAATTTTAAAGTATTACGAATCTTATGAAAATCGGATCTAGGAATCCATCCTTCACCAACTAAGCACCGTCTAGTTCCATCCATATCAAATTTATTTAATGTTTCATAAATAAACCGTTCTCTTTTAATACAATATAACCAATCAGTAAACGATTCTTGAAGAACTAATAACTCGGCAATAAGATGATTCTTGGTACTTGAAACAATAGTTTCAACATCATTAAGCTTAGAATTCAAGTCATTTAATGCTTCCAATCTCACCCCAGTCCCTCCATAAATATTATCAAAAATCACCCCGTCTAATGAACTAATAATCTTCTTAACCCGTTCCTTCAAGAAATCCCCATGAATGTATATTATAAACACATTCTTTTCTAAGGGGATCTTTTCATCTTTTTCATATAAAGCAAAATTTTCATCGTCAATTGGTTTATCATGGAAGTATAAATTTCCTCTTAATGTTCTCCAAAGAATCTTTCTCAACAATGGAACTTTATCTCTGGCTATTGAGCCAGCAATGGAATTAAATCCCATATCATCAAGATCGGCTGTTTCCATTCCAATCTCCATATCATGATTTCTGTTATTTAATAAAGCTACATTATCATCATCATCGTCATCATCATCATCATCTGCATTGATCCCACCTCCTGGCATAATCCCAGGATTGTCATTACCAGTCAAATTAGAGCTTTGGAATTCATTCACGGTAGTCAACACATGACGATTCTCCAATAACTTTAACCGTTTCCCACTTAGACTATTATAAGAATCATCTAGGTGTTTAATACGATCATGGAAATCTCCAATCTTGGCCTTTAAATCATCCATTTCTGACACCATTGGTAATGGTTGAGTATCTGCCTGAAGATTGTTATATAAATCACCTTTAATGGTTTCATGTTTAACCATGATGGCTTCAAGATAACTCAATTGTGATTCAATCCCGTCGATATTTCTTAAATCATTTAGAAACGTCCGTTGAAATGGGGTCAATTTAGCATTCAAATCTCGAAAATGAACATTACCCAACCGTCCTAAGTTGAAAACAACATCTCTAGCTAACTCAATGGTTACATAAAATTGGACCAATGTCATAGGAGCCGATCTGAATATGGCTTCATTGTCGACAGAATTAGTATCTTTCAATCGAATCGGCAGCATCTTTTTTTTTTTTTTTAAAGTCTCCTCAAACGCAAACAGTTCCTGATCAAAACCCAATCAATAAGTTATACAAGCTCAAGCGCAATTCCAACTCTTATATCAATTGTATATCAAGTCTGTCACTGATTCAATGCAATTATCTATTGTGATTCAACTACTACGTTGTCGTTTGTCTTGTCTTTCGTTGCCCCTAATGCGGCACCACCCCATTCGCCTGATTTGCGCGCGCAGTTTTTCACGCGCGCAGTTGTTCGTGTCTGGGGTTTTCAGTTTAGTTAGGTTGGTTAGGTGTACGTATATATCTGGCAGTTTGATAAAACATATAATGATATGGTTGTCGGTATTGATATGGGTGTCATTGGTGGTAGGTGATACGGAACCCCATTCAGGGGCGATGGATGGAAGTAGTCAAGAATACCTCTTAGCCTTGGACAAGATCTCAAATTATACTCCCAAACCATTACCATTAGGCATTTATGATGATGATCATATATGGAATATCCCCGAATATAGACCGACCATTAATGATTATGATCGAGTTGTTGAAGAAGATTTAGACGCTAGAAAGTATATGGAAGAACAGGTAGTCCCACTATTAGAAGCTGGTGCTCTGAAGGGACATGTTGATTCCTTAGTAGCTCTTGGAGATATCTACATTTTTGGGAATTTATCGATTGCCACCAATTACACTAAAAGTCTTGAATATTATCATCAAGCTGTGGACATTCAATCAAATGGCCATGCTTACTTTATGTTGGGATATATGTATTCCACTGGGATGTTTGGAGAAGTAGAATTAAATCAAGGTAAAGCTCAGTTATTCTATGAATTAGGACTGAAACTTGATGATATTAATGCCATGTTAGCTTTAGCATATCGATTCGCTAGAGGCATTGGCACGCCAAAAAATTGTGATTTGGCGTTGTTGTATTATTCCAAGTTAGCTCAGATAGGGTATCAATATTATATAACTCATGAAGATGAAATTGAACCTACTGATATTTCATATGATATAAAAATCCCTGATTTTAACGGAGGGATTTATGGTGAAGATGTGACTGAATCAATGAATTCAGTGGCTGTTTCTAAAAAACAATTCTTATTATCCTATGAGCAAGAATATAGTATTGATAATTTTGATAGAAAGATTGTTTTAAATTATTTTAGTGCATTAGATGAATATGGAGGTTATTATGATTCCCCTAGGAATTTCACCAGAGCTAAAGAATTACTTCAAGATTGTGCTGATTATGGAGAAAAGCTTTATGGTTATAAAAAACCACTGGCCCTTTCTTCCAATGATAAGTATAGATTAAGTCAATGTCAGACTTTACTTGGTCATATGTATTTAAAAGGACAAGGAACCAAGAAGGATTATAATAAAGCCTTTAAATATCTAAAAGATCTGACAAGAATTTTCAATACTACAGATGCTTTAAATGATTTGGGGTTAATGTATCAACATGGACTTTATAATAATGAAGTCGATGAAAGGAAAGTTCTTGAATATTATTCTGTAGGTCATAATATGGGTTCAGAGAAAGCCAGTAAAAACCTTGCTAAATATTTAATAAGTAAAATCCCTTATGGAGATTTAATTTCCACCACCGAAAGACCTGAGATCGTGAAAATGATGAGAAAAGCTGCCACTTCTGGTGACACTGAAGCATTATATCATTACTTTGAATTTATACAATCGGGATTCACTGAAGGAGTTTTCAAACAATATAGTTGTGAAAGTACTCTAATATATCCAAGAGTATTTCTTGAAAGATTACAAAATTTATTTTATCCTCATTTAAAATACGCTACTGAACAATTAGGACATGGGAATTATAAAAATGCATTGACGGGATTTCTGATAGCGGCTGAACAAGGATTAGAAAAAGCACAAGTATCTTCAGGGTGGCTTTTATATCAGTTAGATCCATTTCCTATGAAAGGTAAAAAATCATATCAACATGAACGAGTATTAAGTGCTATGAATTATTTCCAAAGAGCTTCTAATGAAGGTGATATTGATTCAACTATATTTCTTGGAGATATTTATTTCTATGGAGTTCCAAGTGCCAATATCACCCATAACTATGAAAAGGCTTTTGACTTATATAGTATAGCAGTTAATTCAAGATCTCCACACGGATGCTTTAGTCTAGCATACATGTACGAACACGGCTTGGGAGTTGTGAATAATTCCATTGACTTTTTCATGGCTAAAAGATATTATGATCTCAGTTTAAAATATAAGGATCTTCGGAGTGATGGAGCAGCAAATAAAATCCCTATTTATTTTACCCTTTTAAAGCTTCGAATTAAATATTTACTTTGGGGTTATAAAACTCAACTGGTACCCGAAAATACTCAACAAGCTAGTTGGTTTAGTAATTTTAAAAAGTTGGGTTCTAATGAAGATGGTAGTTCATTCCATACCACTGAAAGAGCCCAAGACAGAGCCCAGGAAAGAGCCAGAGAACAACACGAAGGTGAATCTTATTTTATAGATGATGAAATTGGATTGGGAGATTATTTCGTACTTGCTATAACATTCACGGTGTTCATGGCCCTTTTAATAAAAAATTTGATTCAACAATATAGACGAATGAGAAATAGAGATGGTGGAAATCCCAATGATATAAACCAAGGTGATAACCAAAGACAACAAGGATGGGAATGGAATTGGAATGGCATCAACTTCCGGGGAGGAAATTTCGAATTTCATTTCTTTGCCCTTTAATGAGAGTGACTATTAATACGACTAATGACTTTTCATGGGGTTATTGTAAATAGACATGTATATGGAAAATGTAAATTATTGGCAATAATCAACAAAAATTGAACTCCATGTCCATTAGTATTGATGCTACGGGCTCTAGGTGGTATACTGTGCGAGCAGGCTATATTTTGCAGCATTGATTGCGAAAACGAAACAATGGGGTATAACCAGTTTCATTCTATTAGGGACAGTGGCTTTTATATACATCTAAAATTCTCTAACCTAACAGCTCTCTCACAGAAGGTGGTGATTGGGTACTATAGCATTTGTAAGGTAATAGAAACCTCGAATCATTAATAACTCTTCCATAACTCTTCCGTGAAAAATAGCCACTAGAGTAAGTTTTTCTCTCTTATTTTTTTGAGTTTGTGTTTTTCTTGAGCTTGTAGTTGCAAAATTCTATTTGTGCTGTCGGTTTCTTTTTTTTATTAACACCAGATACACACAGTTTTTTCCAATTCGATATCACACCATGAGTAGCGAATCAGAAGAATCAATAGGCTTCCAGCAGGCAGCCACAATTGAAGAGCTTAACAGAAAAATTGACTGGCTAACGAAAAGAGTTACTGAAGCAGAAAGAAAAGTGGATATTATGCCAATAGAAAAGCTATTTGACGGATTTAAACGTGAGTTATTCGAAAGAATTGATAAATTAGTAGAAAGAGTTGAGAACTCAGTAGAAAGAGTTGATAACTCAGTAGAAAGCGCTTCTAACGCATTACACAGAGCTGCTGACTTAGTAGAAAGAGCTTTTATCATTGCAGAGCAATCAGAAAGGAAGAGTATCAATATTGTTTTCGACTCCCTTGGAAGGATTCATTAGGAGAATCCTGATGGCCACAGAATAAAGAAAACTATAACTGAAGTTTTTATGGCCATCAAGGCATGTAATGAATTATCCAGGATAAGGTTAGACTTAAGCCAAACCTGCGAATAAAAGGTTTAGGGTTGGAAGATCTTAGATTCATTATACAAGTTATGGTTAGATATGTAAATTATTGCAAAGGTATACAAATTACACAAATTATTGCATAGGTACACAAATCACACAAGTTATTGCATATATTGCATAGGTACACAATGTTTAAATATACAAACTAACAAATCAGCTACAGCTAATTTCTTATAACCGTTCTTAAAACAATGCCCATTAAATGCAAATAGAACTTTTTTAGTTTAATGCTGAAGTTCATTAAGAACATCTTTAATCAAGGGGTTTTTCTGAATCACTTTAGAATTAGCAGTAATTTTGGCCCTAACAGGAGATTGAGACAGTTGAGTATTGATATTTCTTCTGGTAGCTTCTCTTAATACTCTTGATTCAGATGATCTGTTGGAATTTGGTGATGACTTATTAGCTTGTGAAGAAGATAAATTCGGTTGAATATAATGAGAATAAGCATTAGGTGGAAGCCTATACATCCATTTCTCTTTGAATACCAAATCAAGGAAATCCTTTAAAACTCCTCCACCCAGAGATAATGTCTTTCTAGATCCTAAAATAATAAGTTTTGATTTAGATCTGGTGATAGCAACATTGATTCTTCTCCATTCTTGCAATAAATCACCAACTTTTTGGTCATTATTAGATCTTACCAACGATATAACCACACATTCTTTATCTCTTCCTTGGAATTGATCAGCTGTCATAACCTCCACATCATTTTTTTCTAATAAATATTTATTCAATAATCTTAATTGAGCTCTATAAAGAGACATGACCCCAATTTGAGATTGATTAATTCCACATAAATTTAATGCTTCAATGATTTGCCAAACAAGAATAGCTTCAATATTATTTTCAATTTTTTCACCCACAGCCCGTTCTAATGCTGGAACTAAATCATGATCTAAAAATATCACATTATTATTATCATTAAGAACCCATTGCATCCAAATATCTTTATCACCAGTCATCATTGATTTATATCCATTAGGATCAGGAAGGATCAATTTCTGATTAGCTACTTGATCAGTTCCACATTTTAATCGATTATTATAAATAAGCACATTTGATAATTTCATAATATCGGCTGACATTCTATATTGATAAGTTAAATCAATTACACTTTGAGGAAAATTTTCACTTAAAAATTGAAATAATGATTGGGATAATCCTTTCTTTACTATAGGATTCATATGGGTAACTAATGGAGGAAGTTGATTATGATCTCCTACAAGGACATATTTATCACAAAATCTTAATGGTCCTAAACTAAGAGGAAATGATACTTGTGAGGCTTCGTCAATAATACAATAATCAAATTTACTTCTAATGTTGAAGATAGGGTCAGTAATCCCCAAACATGTGGTTCCAACCACTGGTGGATCCATATAAGTATGCATATAATCATCAAATGATTCAATTTCTTGAGGTAAATATTGTTTAATGTCTTTATGAACTTTTGAGGGATTTCCAATTCTAAGAATTCCAATTCCATATTCTTTAACTTTAACAAGAATATTATCAACTGCTGAATGAGTATATGAGGTAAGTAATACAGAATTTCCTTGACTAACCAAATACAGAATAATTCCTGCTATTAATGTGGTTTTACCAGTTCCTGGCATTCCAAGAATTAAACAATAATCTTCGGTGGTGATAACTTTATTGAAGGCTTTAATTTGATCAGAATTATACTTCTTATCAATGGTGGTAACAACATTGGAATTAAACTCAGGAGGTTTCATATCTACCACTTGACGTTTTCTTTTATGATCCCCATTAGGTAACAATAAGTTAAGAATATTGTATCTTGCAAGACCCATTCCATGATACATTTCATCTTTATCAATTCTATAAAGTTTTTGAGTTGTAGCTACATGAGCTGATGATTGTAAAACCCCTTCATAAGCTTGATTATTAATGTCATTAAAACCATTACTTCTTACTGAAGAATTAATGATTCGTCTATCTGCTGCTAAAACAATCATGGTAGGTCTAATGATAATAATATGAGCATTGGCAATAGCAAAATGACCATCTTCATCACTTACTATTACTCTATCATGTTTAGTAAAATGAGATGACTGAAGGGATGAATTCTTAGTATCTGAATTATTAGCTCTTACAAATGTATAACTAAATCGAAATGGACCATCACCAGTTTCCGAATGGTCTGTTATTACCATATCAGCAAGAGCATTCCCTCTTTTATCTTCACGCTCTTTGGCAGTCATAGTCCATAAATCCTTCTTTAATTTCTTTAAAATCAATTCTTCTTTATTGATCAATAAATCCCAATAATTAAAGAAATCTTTATAGAGTTGTTTGTTATCGATATGATTAATAATTTCATTGAATCTATCAGGACGAAGTCCACTTGACTCACAAGTCCCATCTTCCATTAAATAGTGTAAAGTCATGCATTGTTCTTGAATTTCACATCGATCACAAACTGATCTTTTAACAACTTCAGGAAGATCTCTAGCTCCTTCTTTTAAATATACCGCAATTCTATTCCTTAAATTGACTAACGATTTTAAATCAGATGGCTTGATTTCACCAATTTTGGTCAATTGTTCTTTGGTATAAACCAATAAGAATGTGGTAACATCTATGTCGTATCGATCTTTAAATAACAATGCATATAAAGAAGATTGTGCATGATGAGATAAATATTCTTTCCCAGTTTTAATTTCCATGGGAATCAAAAGATTTCGAGTGGTATCATTTAAACCAACTGCTCCTTCTAAAGTTACATCAACTTTTCCTTTCAATCCAAACATAGGTGACCAAATATTCTCTTCAATATCCAATGCTTTATTAACTGCAAAATATACTTGATCCCTATTGGTAGTATCGATTTTCTCCTTGGTTTTCAGTTGGTAATATTTATTAAACCATTGATGTAAATATGGTAATGATTTACTGATTTCAACTCTGGCAGTATCTTTATTACTTCCTATGGAATATAATGAAAGTACATTATCATCTATTAAGGATTCCATTATTTTATTCATATATTCATGAGTCCAATTTTCTGATAAAAAACAAGCTTGAAAGATTTCGTGTAAAATAATTCCTACAATTAATGGTAAAGAAGTAAACCCCGGGAATTTGAATTTATCAGTTAAGATAGTCTTTCTTGGACATGTTAATTGTTGAGCTACCGTAGTAGAAGATACAAGGACATCAGGATGCCAAATCAACATATTATGATTATCGTCAATCAATGTAGGATTTTCTGGTTGAGTTATAATGACATTAATTATATCATGAATGGCAAAATCCAACCCAGCATATTCACCTCTTAATACAAGTTTTGAAGGTTTATTGTCAATATTTTTAACCGTTAGAATGGTTTGTTGTCTCAATTTATTAGCGATTTTGTAGGTGGTATTAAAGATATTGGCGATCTTAAATCGGTTTAAGTCTGGTCTAGAATATGCTAATTTAGGTTCACTAAGAGTTAACTCATCATCGATAGCTGAAAGTTCATTAATTTGATCAGTAAAGACTGTTTTTTGGACTGGATCTTCACGATTAGGATCATTCATATCCATTTGGTTCAAATCAAAATCATCAGAAAAATCAGAGAGATTGTCATTAAAAGGATCTTGATTAACTTTTGGTTGTAATGGAGGAGATGAATTTTCAGTGATAGGCTGATGGGATGAATCAAATTCGTGTGAATCATGATTGAAATCATCATTTAAATCATTTCCTAATTGAGGCATTGATTGGGTCTTAGCAGCATATGTAGCTAGTATATCTTCATCATCAGAGAAGGACTCGTCAATGAGTTTTTTCTGATCATTATCCTCACTGATAGAACTAGTTGATTCCGACTTTACCATATGGAAAGTAGACTTTATAGGATCAACAGGCCTTATAGGATCAAAAGAATGTTCGACAGCCGGTTTCATATCATCTAATTTCTTATCTTCAGAGTCAATTTTATTTATCCAATTCTTCAATCTAGACCCACTTGTATTCGATAATCCATTAAAACTACTCGAAGATAATTCATCATTTGAACCAAGAGCTCCTAAGGACTTTGCTCTTTGTAGACTTGGTGGTACTGACAGTAGTATACCAGACTTGGACCTCAGATATCCAAGATCAGATATAGTTTTCATTCCAGATCCCAGGGTCTGAGAATTAATATTATGGAAACCAGATCCATATTTCAAAAGCATTTGTTCAGCTTGATCATTGATGATGGCTGACAGAGTATCACCGGATTCCCATAGATTCTTCAAAGGAGAAGAAGATGCATTTATGGCTGGTTTTGGTTGTTTCTTGGGGGTGGTTCTTATATGAGTAGGACTTATTTTCCATTTAACTCCTTCAAAACTTTCATCGGAGCTTTGGTTTTGTAATAAGAATGAATCATAAGTATCTTTATCCTTGAGATTGTTGGGGTTGTTAAGAGTGGTATTCTTATGGGACTGGTTTGAATCTGAGGGAGGATTAGTATGACTATGAGTTGATTTTGCTGTCAATTTATTCTCGGGCCTGAAGAAGTAAGTGGTCTTCTTATGCTTTTTATCATTTCCCAGGGAACCAGAAGAATTGGTTAAGTGATTTCGGGGGTTTTGGTGGTCTGAATCAGGAACTCGTGATCTCTTGATTGAGGAAGGATTTAGCAGCCTTGAAGGATTAAGTGATTGTTTCTCCGACATCACTGGGCTAGCGAATGGGATTGGAAATGAGAAATGGATAGGGATCAGAGTAAGGAATGGACTGGGGAGTGGTTGTGAATAGGAATGAAAGGTTTAATGCTAATGCTGGGGAAGACGAGTAAGGGTAATGATGATTAAAAGTAGGTAGATCAGGTTGGATCGGTATACGCGTACGCGAAGGAGAGAGAGAGAGAGAGAGAGAGAGAGACCAAGTGAGAATAGACGGTGTGGGACGAGTGGTGGTGGGAATGCAACGAGGGTCGTGGTCGGAGGATGGTAGCAGTAGGGCCGTAAGTTGTGAGGATGGTAGCAGTAGGGCGGGCCTATCTGGCAGCCCCAAAACAATATTCGCACCTATCCGCACCTACCACAATAGACATCTCTGCTCAGGTCCACTACCAATTCCCTCTCCTTTACTCTCACAGGTTTTGTGTAACTTTCATCTCACTATTTTTTTTTTTTTTTTTTTTTTTTGCTACCTCATCTCTCTCGATAAATCCACAAAAATTTTCAAGCAAATCTCAACCATTTATCACAAGTTACCATAGAATGTCCTACGTATTGACGGAAACTGCTGCTGGATATGCTTTATTAAAAGCTGCAGACAAGAAGATCCACAAGTCAAGTAGTATACTTGAAGATTTAAACACCGCTGAAAAAGTAGCCGAACAATTTAAAGTTCATAGATTTGAAAAATTTCAATCAGCTGCTAATGCATTAGAAGAAGCTAATGCTATCATCGAAGGGAAAGTTTCCGATTCATTAAAGAAATTATTAGAAGAATCCAAGTCAGATAAGAAAGTCAACTTGATTGTTTCAGAAACTAAATTAGCCAACTCCATCAACAAATTAGGATTAAATTATTCAGTTATTTCCGATGCTGCTTCATTAGATTTACATAGATCTATTAAAGAATTTTTACCAGACTTATTACCCGGATTAGATGATTCTACCATTAAACAAATGTCATTAGGGTTAGCCCATTCCATTGGTAGACATAAATTGAAATTCTCTGCTGATAAAGTTGATACCATGATTGTTCAAGCCATTGCTTTATTAGATGATTTAGATAAAGAACTTAATACTTATGCTATGAGATGTAAAGAATGGTATGGATGGCATTTCCCCGAATTAGCTAAAATGATTACTGATTCAGTAGCTTATGCCAGAATCATTTTAACTATGGGAATTAGATCTAATGCCTCCGAAACCGATTTATCAGAAATTTTACCAGAAGATGTCGAAGAACAAGTTAAAGCAGCTGCTGAAGTTTCTATGGGGACTGAAATCACCGATTTGGATTTGATTAATATCCAAGCTTTAGCTGATCAAATTGTTGAATTTGCTGCTTACAGAGAACAATTATCTAATTATTTATCATCAAGAATGAAAGCTATTGCTCCAAATTTAACTGTTTTAGTAGGGGAATTAGTTGGGGCCAGATTAATTGCTCATTCTGGTTCATTAACTGGGTTAGCTAAAGCTCCTGCTTCAACTCTTCAAATCTTAGGGGCTGAAAAAGCTTTATTTAGAGCTTTAAAAACTAAACATGATACTCCTAAATATGGGTTATTATATCATGCTTCTTTAGTAGGTCAAGCTTCTGGTAAAAATAAGGGGAAAATCGCTAGAGTATTAGCTGCTAAAGCTTCGGTAGCTTTAAGATATGATTCCTTAGCTGAAGAAAGAGATGATTCTGGTGATTTTGGTTATGAAGTTAGAAGTAAAGTTGAATCAAGATTAAGTGCTTTAGAAGGTCGTGATTTAAGAACTACTGCCAAGGTTGTAAGACAACAACCAAAAGTTGATATTTCTGAAGCTCGTGCTTATAATGCTGATGCTGATGCTCCTACTACTAGTAAACCAGATTCTGATGATGAAGATGATGATGATGATGATGATGATGATGAAGAAAAGGTAGAAAAGAAATCTAAAAAGGACAAGAAAGAAAAGAAGGATAAAAAGGATAAAAAGAGAAAGAGAGATGATGATGATGAAGAATCTTCAAAGAAATCCAAGAAGGAAAAGAAGGATAAAAAGGATAAAAAGGAAAAGAAGGACAAAAAGGAAAAAAAGAAGGATAAAAAGAAATCCAAAGATTAAGGAGTCCTGAGATTAAGGGAATCCTGATAAAGGAGATTATTCATGTATTTTATATTTTGATTATAAATTATTGCATTCCATTCCATTTTAGATTATGTTAATAGTCATCTGTTGTATAGTTAAGATAGTTCGACTTCGGTTATGTTCTAATATAAAGAGATAAAGAGAAAGGAATAAGGAGATAAAGAGAATGGGGGAGGGTGTAGGTCAACTAGGTCAAGTCCACTTGCTAACGAATTCAAGCCAGTTTTCACACTCTCTTCTCAGTTCTCACCTTCATCCTGTCCCTCACAGTCCACGTGATGTGAATTGAAAACTTTTATTCATTAACCATACCCATCTTTCTTACACACTTACTCCCTATTCCCTACTCCCTACTCATTTACGATGTCTGATCCTAAACAATTAGCCCAATCAGATCCTTACCTCAACCTAACCGATCCAAACCATCCCGCAAACCTCATCTGTGAATTATGTAGATTATTCTACGATAACAATTGGGTCACTGGAACCGGTGGTGGGATTTCCATTAGAGACACCGAAGGCTCAAATAAAAACTTGGTATATATTGCCCCATCAGGAATTCAAAAAGAACGATTAAATCCTTGGGAAATGTTCGTGGCTGAATTACCACAAGAAAATGTCTTGAGAACTCCTAATGATGGTGATTATAATAAAAACTATAAATATAAACCTTCAGCCTGTACCCCATTATTTATGAGTTGTTATCAAATGAGAGATGCTGGTGCTTGTATTCATACCCATTCACAAAATGCTGTCATGTGTACGCTTTTATGGGAACATAAGTTAGAATTTGAAATTAGTCATATTGAACAAATTAAAGCATTACCTAAATTACAATTCAATCAAGCCACTGGTAAGGTTGAAAAAATTGGTAGTATGCAATATTTTGATAAATTAGTAATTCCAATCATTGAAAATACTCCTCATGAAGAAGATTTAACCGATAGTTTACAAGATGCTATTAAGAAATATCCTGGCACTACTGCTGTATTAGTTAGAAGACATGGGATTTATGTATGGGGGGAAAACGTTTGGAAAGCTAAAGTTTATAATGAAGCTATTGATTATTTATTGGAGCTTGCAATTTCTATGAAAACTCATGGTATTGCTACTGTTAAACCTGGTTGTTAATATACGTATTTACATTTGAATTCAATTGGTTATAGGATTTCTGTGGGGTCTTATAATGGGTTTTTGGTGCCTTTAAGGGGATTTCCTATCATTTCTGACCAATTAATCTTCTCAGTTTCTTCTATCTCTCCTACACAAACCACATTGGTCCCTCTAATTAAATGGATTCCAATGGAGAATTCTTCAAACTCTTCTTGTTGTTTCAGTTTCAAAATTCGTTCAATGCAATTCGAAATCACTACATTGGTCGAGTTATCGAATCCTTCTAAGTTACCTTCGAACAATCGACCATCGGTGGTTATTATTCTGACTTTTTCTAATGTTTGTTAGTTGTAAGATATTTGAAAATGGGTGAGAAGCCGGAGGATTCAGGAGAGGTTTTGGATCTCTGTGACACTCTTGGATCTCTGTGTCATTCACAGCAAGTTCCTCCAATCACCTTGATAACTCCTTCATTGACACAATCTCCTCTAGGGCCTCGCTTATCTTTATACATACTATTAAGTAATTCCTTCAAACTAGACATTGATGGAGTTTATTTGAATTTGGTGTACGCGAAAAAATGAGCACTCTTTTGTTGCAAATTATTTAACTTATTTGTTGCAACTGATACATTAGCAGCAACATTATGATGGAAGCTGTGTTAGAAACTGAGGTTAGTGGGTCGTCAGACAATGAAGATATCAATGAATACAATATTACTGAAGATACTGACATTACGTCTGCTGGTCAATTTCACCAGATTCTTAATAACTTGGCCGGTCAGAAGAAGCTGCAAATTCCCCTGAATCAATATGATAATCTCATTAAATGGGCTGCTAAACTTGAAGTTGAGAGCATTACCTTGAAACAATGTTTCGATAGTAAAGTCGATGATTTGAAGAGTCATTTTCTGGCCCAAATGAACAAGGCAGTGGAGGAAATTACTGGCCATGAACAGGATTATCACCAGCGGTTACAACAACAAAGGGTTATGGAATCTACAGAGGTAAAAGAGATTCTTCTTAGAATTGAAAATCAGTTAAGGTTTATTAGACAACAACTTAGAAGAGCCAATCACAGGACTCGTAGAGAGAATGATGGTGTAAAATATGAATATGAACAGGAATATGAATGTGGTGACAGAAATGAATATGGCGAATATGGCCATTATGGTGACAACAGCGACCATAGCGACCACCAATATGAACAGGGCGAACTTGAAAGGGATGAGGAACCAATGACCTCCGCTTTAGAAGATAAAGTAGAAGACCTAGCAAGTACTTTACTTTCATTAGGTCAGAACAGCCAGATGTCATATGCCAGACACGATAATTCCCAAACCAATTCCAGAAGAGTTTCACAACCTCACACACAAGTAGCCAATGCAAGAAGGTCAATGATAGACCCACCAGTGTCATTAGATAGAAAACCACCTAGAAGAAACCGGAGATTGACTCATGGTTAAAACTTGGAACTATCCACCAAGTTTCTTTCTAAATCAATTTCTATGTTTAAATTGCATCCCTGTTTAGCACATCCTTGTCTACATAAATCCTTATAGTAAAGCTCATACATAACCATGTACCGACTGATGAAATCCTTCACTTGCTGGTCACTCATTCCTGTTCCTTTCTTTTGTATCAATGCATGTTCCTGTTGGGTTCTCCATTCATACACATTATTGATGCTATTAGTTTCAAGATTAATGAAATAATCAAATGATTCCCAAATTTTGCTATAATTTGATAACCTATTATTAATTTCTACTAGTTCTTCCAATCGATAATTTTTCAAAATGCTGGTGGATGATGCTTGTTCATATCTAGATTTCAATACCTCGGGCTCTAATGGCTTATAACCGGTAAACCATCCTTCTAACAAGAGCACACTGATGTACTTTTCTGGACCGGCAGTGTCAGAAGTTCTTATATTGAGACTAGGCCATTGGGAATCATCTACCCTATCACCTTCTCCATTGAATAAAGCCTTGTCGTAAAGAGGCATTGACACTGGGGCTTTTTCTTCAACTTTATGGAAGATATCCATTAAAAGATCCAAATCATGAGTCCCAGGTAACCCTCTACCTTGAAGTAATCTGTTATTATTCAATTGGTCCTTAGCTTTCTTGGTCAATTCTTGTTGTTCTTGATGAGTCAAATAAACATCATCCATCAGTAATGGATATGTTAAAAATCTAGAATCGATTTCATTCAAAGCTTTCAGAGCTCTTTCTGATCCATATGATTTCCCTGATCCTTGAGGACCACTAATACCAATTATTATTGGTTTATTGACTTCGCCTGATTCTAAACGACTTTTAAAAATGTCATTGATGTATTCAATAACTTTGGTGTATCCTGGAGTATTAGTTGTCATTATAAAAAGAGGTTAAATTCAATAAATCCCGCACCGGACTTTAACCTTGATTTATGTGTATTTAAAAGGTGGTGAGAAAGGAGAAATGTTATATCTATATAATTGAAAGAGTTATATGAAAGGGAGTCGTTAAGTGATTAAATGGCTTTAGCATCTTTAAGTTTGCTAATTAATTCATCAACAGATTCAACCTTAATACCAGCATCTCTTTCAGGAGGAGCTTCAACTTTTAAAGTTTCAATTCTCTTGGTTAATTCAATTCCTAAATCAGATGCCTTAAGTTTTTCCAATGGTTTCTTTTTGGCCTTCATTATATTAGGTAAAGAAGCATATCTTGGTTCATTTAATCTTAAATCCGTAGTTATAATCATTGGTAATTTGGCTTTTAAAGTATCAGAACCTCCATCAATTTCTCTAGTGACTGAGATTGAATCACCATCAACTTCTACTTTAGAAGCATTAGTAGCTTGTGGCCAATTCAATAATCCTGCTAACATTTGACCAGTTTGATTGGAATCATCATCAATCGCTTGTTTACCTAAGATTACTAAATTAGAATTTTGTCTTTCAACCATTTCTTTTAACATCTTGGCCACAGTTAATGGTTCAACTTCTTCATCACCAACATCAACCAAAGAAGTAGTATCAGCACCTTTAGCCAAAGCTGTTCTTAATACATCTTGTGCTTTGGTTGGACCAATTGATACGGCATGAATCAGTTCTACTAATCCTTTATGTTGTTCTTTAAGTCTAATAGATTCTTCTAAAGCGATATCACAAAAAGGATTCATACTGAATTTGACTCCTTTGGTTTCTACTCCTGTTTGTGCCTTGTTTATTATAGGCTTTATAGCAAAGTCTATGACACGTTTAACAGGCACCAAGATTCTTAATTTAGTACTCATGGTTGGATTGTTGCAATGGGGTTATAATATGACTCTGGTTAATGGTGGTGAAAAATTACCCCGAAAACGGATGAGTAGTGAGAACTTCACGAGAACCTGGATATCTACACGACTTGAATGGTTACCCAATGGCTACATAATACTGGCTAATACTAGCTATTCTATACTGTTCATGTATATGTACAAATGGTAATATAACTGATAATACATAGATTATGACTATATATTGATGGAAGTTGGTTTACTTCTAGCTTTCATCTTTTCAATTCTTGCCTTTAATTGGCTTGTCACCAATGCAGCTTTTTGCCAACTTTCATTGTCATTAAAATTCATTCCTTCAGATGGAGTATAAGATTCAGATTCAAATTGAGGTTTCCGTGGACTCGTTCTTTCAAATTCAGGTTTATTCTCTGTATCAATCGAGAGTCTGTTTACTCTTGAACTTAATTCTCCTGATGTAATTCTGGATCTTGGTTCATCATTATTTCGTTCCATCTTATAAGGTGATGTTGATCTGGATGCATAAGAACCTTCTGGACCGAAACCAGGTCCAGATCCAGGTCCAGGTCCAGCGCCAACACCAGGTCCAGCACTTAAACCTAAACCCGAGTCAGAAGTTGAATTTGATTTACTGACTTGTTTTTGTTGTAATTTCATCATTTCTATGGTTTGCTCTAAATCTCTGATTTTAAGTTTGGCATTATCCATATCATTATTGAGTCTAGATATTTGTGATTCTTTCTGTTGAATCATTAAAGTAGAATTATTGGTCTCTTTATTGGATTTCTCCAACGAAACCTTTAATTGATCTACTTCTTTAACAAGAGTGAAATTATCACCTTTCAATTTTTCTATTATGGAATTTTGCTTTTGTTTATCTTCAGACCAAGATTTCTTTTCTTCTCTCAATGCTTTTAATTCATTGAGGTCATCTGAATCGATTTCCATATCATCATTTTTAGGAGCAGTAGCTGGTGATAATTTAGGAATATTAGAATTATTAGAGGCTAATGGCCGTCCTGTTAGACTACGACCATAAGAAGCCACTTTTTGCTGTTGATCAGATCTTTTAGCTGGTGATGTTGCTAATCTCTTGCTAGGGATAGTAGTTGATGATGATGGTGGTTTTTTATTATTTCCTCCCAACCCTGAACCTACTGGTTTATTAGTATAACCTGAATTATTAGAGACTCTGGATGGGTTTGAACCTGAGCTTGAGGAGGCTGGTCTTGATGACAATGAACCAGATGCTTTAACTTCAGCAGTTTCGTAACATTTTAAAATCTTTGACTTTCTATTATCATCTACTTTTTCAAGATATTGTTTTAATTCACGCTCACCAGTAATTTTCATTAATGTCCCAATCATTTGGGTAGATGCTTGTCTGATAGGTTCTTGAGATTCACTCAATAATTTGACACCAATTGACATAATGGTATCGATTTCATTGGTAGAAGGAGGAGTCATTGATTGACTTAAACATCTTTGTAAATAATTTGTGGAAGAGATTTTAATTTGAGGAGTTTTATGGGACATGGTCGATATGGTACCCTCTAAAATATCAGATAATGAAGTTGATTCAAACACCGCATCAAGAGCATTCGAAAGCGCATCGGCAACAGAAGGTTTCTTTTCTTTAGTTCTTTCAAGCATTGGAACAAGAATGACAGAATAATACCGAAGAAACTTTTTTCTCAACCCTTTGGCGATAAATTCCACACAATTAGCAGCCAATTGAACCACTTGAATATTAGCATCTTTCATACATTTAGAGAAAATTGCTATAAGATCACCATAATCATCATTAGGATTAATTTTAGGAGCCTTACTTAAAATTGCAACCACTTCTTCTAAAGCTGCTTTTCTTTCTTTCCAATTAGAATCGCTGACTTTAGAAGAAAAGTTTGAAGGGATTTTACTTATAACATCAATGGGATCCATCAGTTCAAAAGGATCAAATTGAGAGACACCGGAAGAACCATTAGCATTATTTGATCCATTTACTTCATCATCCATAATCATATTATCACCATTAACATCACCATCATCCCCATTATTAGCTTGTTGTTGTTCTTGTTGAACTTTAGTTAACCGTTTCTGTTGGGGAATTTCTGTTTGAAATGGCTCAAAAGCCTTTAATAAATCCTTTTGTTGAACCGGTTTTAAATGGTCGAATAAAGCAGTAGTCAAAGTATCTTTCATCCATTTATATAATTCCACCGTTAACTTACTGGTTTCAGTTCTAACATTTCTATCAGCATGAGCGAAAAGTTTAGGTAATACCTCAATAATTGGAGATGGTTTAATTACAGAACAACCAAAATTCTCAATGATTTGTCCTAGAGCATTTACCACTCCAGCCACTAATTTAGGTAACCTATGTTGAACAAATGGTAACATATCTTCTATGATAGAATCAGGAGAATTCAGAAGTTCAATACAAAACAATAACCCGTCAACAGATTTACCTTTAGTACCAGCTCTAGAAGACGATAGTCCCTTTTCACATATTGACGATATAACCCCAATGGTCTTACACTTGTTGACCATACTTGGAGTACCACCATATTCCAAATACTTTGAGAATGCCAACATCCCAGTTTCTTGAGCCACTACATTCAGATCAGTGATGATAGTTTTGAGTAGATCGGGGTGTTGATTAAATAATTGAAAGCATTCATCAGCTTCGTTTCGAGAATTCTCAAAGAGCTTAATGGATTCTTCGTAGGCGCCTAGCCTTACTTTCCATACTTTATGGATCAAACGGTCCTCCAATGACAAGTTAGAATAGTCTGAATCTTCTGACATTGCAAATGAGAGTTGTTAGTTTGTGTTTATTTGTTTATTTGAACGCGCGACTGATGGAGGTGAGGGAGATGGAGGTGAGGTGAGGGAGATGGAGGTGAGGTGAGGGAGGGAGATGAGAGGATGGTATGAGGGAGGGGGGATGTAGAGACGGTGTAGATGGTTTACGTGGTGTGGATACCGTGTAGATGGTGTGGATGGCGTACGTGGTGTGGATGGTGTGGATGGTTTACATGGTGTGGATGGTGTAGTAGGCAGTAGTTGTATAACCAGATGAAAACCACGATGATCACGTGCCATTATTGGCATCACCCCAACTCCCTAACATCACCCCAACACCCTAACACATCTACTTCATTCATATCCTTAACCTCCTACAACACACAATCTCCCCATCCTCTTCTCTTTTATGCACGTATATTCAATTCTATTGATTAATTTACAGTCTTTGTATACTTAGCTTGAATCTCTTCATATGGCTTCAAATTATTAAACCCCCATTCTTCTTCACCAGGCCTATTTTCATAATATTTAGCAATATTAACTCCATGGTATGGATGATATGAAAAGTTAAACCACGGTAAAATGGCCATGGTAGTAAATGAATATTGAGAATTTCTATTAGAAATATCTTTTAATCTATCATCTAAAGATGATTCATTTTCATGATAAGGTAATTTTTCTTGAGATAAAAGCTTTTTAATTTCATATCTATCCTTTTTAACTTCTCTAGAATTTTCAGACCATCCTAAAAATCTTTGTGATGATTTTACGTAAGACAAATAGAATCCCCCTACAAACCCTAATAATGTAGCTACTCTTAAAGCCCCACCTGGTAATTTGCTGGGACTTTTGAATGGACCGGCTCTTGGTTCTAATCTTTCCCATGCTTGTAAAGATAATGGGAATGCAATGGTAGATAATCCCCAAATTCCATAATCTGAAGGTCTGAAATATGAGACCACTCGGCTAAAATAGGGGTCAACATCGATAATTTCATAATCGGCTTGAGGTGGTTCTCCTCTAAGTGGAGTATATTGTTTGTTGTATGACATGGTATTGTCTGACAAGTTAGTTGATTCCCTATGATAAAAAATCTTTCTGTAATGTTCATTTGACAAATTTTGATTGGAAGTGCGGGTGTTGGTTGGTCGTGTACAGGCGAAGAGTCTCTACCAGTGGTGGTGCGAACGGGCTCTGGTGTGGGTAGCTAAGCTATGATGATTTGAGTGCTGGTGTTATTAGCTTTGAAGAATCGACTTCTATAGGGGAAGAAGTCATAGACGTTGTAGGGGCTGAAATGATATCCTGATGATTATTTGGTGCTTAATAATCATACTGATCTCATTCATTTACCTAGAAGTTACCCAGAACCCCATTTTAAGGGGGGGTAAGTGCTTATGTAATACCTAGATTATGTCATACTCCTCATATTCCTCATACTTGCTTATGTCACCATTACCTAATACCCCTCATGATTTATTGATAACTTCAATTCGCATTAATCTTTTTATCTCTTTAACATGCCCCAATTACCTAATGATAGTAATGATGACCCACTAAATAACAGACATGACCTCGAATCCCATGTCCCCAATCCCGCCACCACCACTTCCAATGACAAATCCATCTTTACCAAATTACTCAACGCCATAAGAATCCATAACATCCCCCTTGTAAATTTCATAATTATTGGAGTTTTAGGAGGATTCCTTCTAAGATTAACCACCAAATACACCGGCCTTTATATGAAAAATTCTTTGATAACCATCATTGTAACCAACCTTGTATTGTTTGGGATTTCAGAGACTTTGGCCCAGACATTATTAAGTTATAAGCCATCAGAACCATTGATTACTTTTAGAATTAATAGGACAAGTAATTTTCAATTATATAATAATCCTACAACCACAGGGCCACTGGAACTCACAGGAGCCAATGGGGCCACGACATTCACACCGTACCATGATAATACCAATAATGATAATGATGATAGTGATACTCAAAGTGTTGAAGATGAACAAGAAGTAGAGAGATTTATAGATTATGTTCAACACGATAATGAATCTATTAGAAGTGAAGATGGCAGTAGAATTTCCATGCATGCATATAACCCACCACTGAATAACCCCACTAATTATTATGATGATGATGATGATGACATAAGACCTATACCAGAACTCACGTATTTTCAATTCAATCGTTTAGCAGGGTTTATGGTATGGGGGTTTGTAATGGCATTCGCCCAATGTTGGTGGTATAAGTTCTTACAAATTTATGCTAAAGATCCCAAATTTATTGAGGTGTTAAGAAAAGTATTGACGGATCAATTATTTTATTCGCCAATCTCTTTATTTTGTTTCTTTACTTATGGGACAATGATTTTAGAGAATGGAAGTTGGGATGATACTAAAGATAAATTGAATAAGATTTATCTAAAGACTTTAATTATCAACTATACGGTATGGTTCCCGGTCCAATTCATCAATTTTTTGATAGTTCCTAGAAGTTTACAAGTACCATTCAGTTCATCAATTAGTGTTTTATGGAATTGTTTCTTATCAATGAGAAATTCTGCTGCCTAACTACTATAACTACTATATATTAGAAATCTCTCAAATGTACATACCTGAATTAGAATATCCATTGAACTTTCTGGCCGATAAACTGACCGCCTTGTGATACTTTTCTGGGGTATTGATGGTTAATAATTCACTTATAATATGACTAGCATCAATTATTGAATCATTATCCAATTTTTCAAACCCTGGTTGTCCTTCAGCATTAAGAATTAATGACACCAAGTTAGAGGGGTTTTTCCTAACATATAGGTTAGAATTGATAGCCCCTGAAATCCCTGTAATGAAATGTGGGGGTTTAATATGTGGAATAGCATCAATAATATCATTTGATTCCGCAATAATAAACTTATTGACGGTCTCATTATTATTTAATGGACAGGGAGATATCGTCACCCAATGGGCGATTTGGTCATTGAAAAACTCCACCAAGGCGTTCCCCAACATATTTATAGCAATAGAATTGGTGATGTGTGGGACAATTATCATTAAATGGTTAGTTTGGTGATGATAGATAGGGATATCTAATTCGGTGAATCGATGTTTTAATGATTGTTCAGTCATGGCCGAATACAATTGTTCGTCTTCGTCATAATCTTCATGATCTCCATGGTCTACTGGTTTCTTATTCATAAGCTTTTCGATATCAGGATACCTTATGGAAATCGATCCACAAGGAGATTTATCAGGAATAGCATCAATTAAGATCTTGGTAGTCATAGGACAAATCATTAATGTATCAGCAGATTCAGAACAGGTTATGAGGATTTCTGGGATCAAATCCGGGGAATCGTCACTTCCTTCATCTTCTAAAACATGACGAGGATTTTGAACTTCAGTCCAAGGTTTAATAAGCATGATGAACAAATGATATTAACAATTGCCACTAGTAAAGATGATGCCTTGTGCGCGACGATTTTGACACTCTGAGAGAAGAGTGAGAAATGAAAGAGTGAGTGAAATAGAAAAAATTATCACCAGATTATGTTTAAATTAGCAACTAGATTGGTGGGTAGACCCATAGAGTTAGGAATTCGCCGGTATCATGCCCAAGACCATATTACTTCAGATATAATTATTGATTCCTCACGAGTTGAAAATCACATATTAACCAAATCATTAGAATATATCCCCCAATATGGATTCGATAAACAATGTATACATGAAGCCATTAAACAACTTAAATATCCTGATTCCATGATTTCAGTAGTGAGAGCCAGTAGTAATGGAAGCTCTAGTGAATTACAATTGATGATTCACTGGCTTAAAACTCAACGTATCAAGCTTGAAGCTGAGGTGAAGGATCAAGCTAGTAAGATCCATACTCTTGGTAATGAATATGATAGAACTTCATATTTGATTAATAAACGGTTGTCTTATAATATTCCGATTATAGATAAATTACTGGGTGGTATAGCACAATTGATGGTCCCTTATAACATGCCAGGATCTTTAGAAGAATTATATAATTTGGGGGATGATGTAGCATATTATGCTGGAGATTTATCTAATGATTTTGCTTGGTATGCTAAAAGATTTAGTGTTTCGACGGTTTATGTGTCATCGGAATTGTATATGTTACAAGATAAGAGTAAAGATTATGAAGATACTAAACGATTTGTGGAGGAAAAGGTTAGAAATATAGATGAATTGGGGACTGTATATGATAATGTTGAACAATGGGCCATTTTCAATGGGATAGGAGTATTTAATTTGATCAAGTCACAATTAGCCAGAGGATAGGAGCAAAACCCACGGTGATATTTAGTTTAATATATAGATATGACAGTAGAGATAAACACATGACAATGCCGTGCCTCAATCGTATATTGTACATTTATTAAATCAAGCTTGAGCCATCTTGGATCTAATGGATATCAAGGTATTTCTAGCGGATTCTATTTGAGTCTCTTGATCTTTTATCTTTGATTCTGCTCGTTTAATCTCTTCTTGGATGAATTCAATTCTTTTATCAACATTTAATTTAGCTTCATTATAATCTTGGGGCATTAACACGGGTCCAGTTAATTTATAAATTTTTGAATCTTCATTTAAATGTTCGAATTCAGCTAGTACGATTTTATTTTCTTGATATTGAGTTTCTAATTGTTGTCTAGCGGCAATGAGTTCATTTAGTTGGTTTTGGGCTTGACTGAAAGTTAATGAAGCTTGTTCGAACTGTTCTTTGTCAGACATGGTGATGGAGGTAATTGATTTTTTTTTTCACGATTGCGAAGATTTAAGGTGAGTGGTGGTGAGAGTGAGTGTGGTGAGAGAGATGGTGAGAGAGATGGTGAGAGAGATGGTGAGAGAGATGGTGAGAGAGATGGTGTGAGTGTGAGTGAGAGTGTGGTGAGAGTGTGAGATGGATGGATGCATATTGGATGTATGTATATTGGATGTATGTATATTGACTGCCTATTATTTGCAGATCAGAGATGTCTGACCCCTAGTTGCCAAGTACTAGGCTCTGCTGCTCGAGCATTATGCCTGGTGTCCTTGTGAGTGTCCTTGTCTGGTTCCCTGGCAACTATGCTTGTTGTACATAATGTAATCCTCATCAGTACTTTTAATTTCCCCCGCATAAACTAAATCTATCCTTGTCAGCTTACCTGAAGCTTAGTCCTCTTCTACTCCCTCCTCCCTTCTCCCTTCTCCCTTCTCCCTTCTCCCTTCTCCCTTCTATGGGTATATATCTTCCCCCTCATTCACTATTATCTCCGTTACATGCACTTTATACATTCCATTTGAATCCTCCTCACTATGATCAACCCCTTCATATTCATCATACTCTTCTCCTACAGCATCTTCATCTTGTGATGACAACTCAATGTCAATAGTAGTATTATCAAATTGATCAAATGCTTGACGAATACTATCATTACCATTGTCATTGTCATTGTCATTAGCTGGGGCCACATCTTCTTCCTCTTCATCATCTATAGCATTAGGATCAAGCATCGATACTTCAAGGGTGGGTTTTGGAAGATTAAATGACGTATGTCTTCTAACAGACGAATTGGATCTGGAATTACTTTTGGTTCTTGGTCTATGATTAGAAAAACTCATAGCTCTTAACCTTCGTTCATTGGCTAGGGTTTTCTGCTGTTGATAAGGAGATGCAAATAAGTCTTGATTAAAAATGAATCCTTGACATTCTTTCAAAGAAATGATATTATAACTGGAGCAATCAACATAATAATTGGATGATTCATAAACGGAAATGTTCTCACTTTGGATCATGGCATTTGATAGGAAGGAGTTTCTTCTTGCCCAAGGAGATGAACTATTGGAGAACGATGACGTCCGTCTTTTATCTGTGTCGGTTCTTGATTTGGATCTCTTTTTGTTATCGGTAGCCATTGGTATATGAAATGGGTATGATGGTAGAGATGGTTGAGTTTAAGGGATGTGATAAGAATGAGCAAGATCGCGGGGGATAAATGCGACAAAGCAGGAGATGTTACTGAGAGATGTTACTGAGATGTTACTGAGAGATATGATATGACAGAGATGACAGAGATGACAGATGGTATGATAGTGGCTCATGGTTCATATATTATTTACATGTTAAGTCATAAATCGTAATCCATATATACTTTATCTCTCCTTCGCTCAAATCTTCAGCTTCCTATACCAAAACTTCTTCCCATTCAATTCATTCAACTCGTTCATCACGTGAGTCAACCCATTTCTAGATTTTTCAATATTCGAGGTGAACTTATTTCTACTCCATTCTTCAATTTTTTGTTTAAATCCAATAAAATTAGACGAAAATACCACCTTACTTTTCACTTGAGTAGCCGTTTCACTAATCTTAGAATACGTTAAATACTCCTCTACTTTAATAAATTTCCTATGATCAATATTGGCAGAATAAGTTAATAATTTACTGGTTTTAGGATTAATTATAGTTTTTTCAATAATCCAACTCTTCAAACTGGTTCCTAAAAATGGTTTGATGAATCCTGGTAATCTTCCAGTTTTCACCATAAGTTTAGTGATGATTAGATTACCGTCATTATCCACGTGATTATCTAAGGTATCAATACTTAAAACATGTTTGGCATAAGGATTTGGATATCGATTTAAATAAGCTAAACTAACAGTTTTGAAGTCATGGTTATAGGTGTGGTCATTCTTAAATATTTGAACCATCCCACTTACTAGAAAAAATGGTATTTATAAACAATGAAATCCTTATCTTAATAAGTCACTTGATTAAATGCTTATTAATTTTATAATCCCTTGGCTCTCAATGGGTGGTTTAAGTAATTTTTTTCCATCCACCGCATTTTTTTTTTTTCATGGTCGCGGAGGTCAGACGGCGATGGCACTGGTTAATGTATGGGTGTAAGGGTGTAGGCGAGTGAATTGAGTGTCACCCCACAAATGTAGAGAGGACACTGAAGGTATTGGTGGGCTTCATTATTTGATCCTTGGGGGGTGAACATTAGTAGATAGAGTAGACAGAGTGGATTGTGATGTGGTAAGGGCTTTTTATAGCACCGGGATAGATAGGTGTTTTGCAATGGTGCCAGTACATTGATGGGCCAGTGGTGGGTCTATTCTGGTGGTGATTTCGGCCCGTGGACATGTCCCGAATGCTGAGTGTTCCGGCTACTGACTGTTCCGGCTACTGAGTGTACTGACTGCTGACCGTACTGACTGCTGACCGTACTGACTGCCCATCGCACTGACTGCCCATCGCACTGATTTAAATCATCTTCTAACTGAACGTAAACCATTTTCTAACCAAACAATTTTCTAACTGAACCATTCTCCACTAAACTATTCTCCACTAATCTATTCTCCACTAAACCATCTACTGACGTAACTACCTCAACAAAACCTCTCCCCACTAATCATTAACCTCCCCCACTAGCCCACTACCGGCTTTATCTCCTTTCCCGGGACCTCTCTGGTTGGTTAACCCATTTGCGGCAACCCTTTACTATTATTGTCCCCTTTCCCCTTTGCTCTTTGCTCCCTTTGTTTCCCCCTCCGGTGTTACGATTTTGCTTAGGACTACTAGGACGTTCCCGGGCATTGTAGTACCCTGTATGAGCCCTACTATTATTTTTGTCCGGAAAGCGGTGGTTATGAGACTTCTCCTTCACACCAAAGAGACCAGACGAGATGACATCAAATAAGACGTACCTATTTTCTTAGCACCACAAAGAATTATAACTCCTTTTCAGGACCGTTTACTCCTTAATCAGTTATCATTGACCAATAATTTAATAATTATAATGAGATTACGTTCCAAGCTGAATTAAGGCTATGAGGTTCTGTGAGACCATGCATAAAAAGAAAATAGGTCGGAAAAACCTCGCAGATGTCAAACGATGATCAACCTAATGCTTGGGTGATGTGAAGGTATTTATACCAATATTAAATGGCTATGGTTCATATATAGACAGGTAGATAGATAGATCTATTCTATATAGATCTGATAGATTCAATAACCATAGGTTAATAAGGTATAGTAATGAAATAAACCCCTCTCCGTTAGCGGATAGTTACTCTCGCCATTACTTACTCTTCGCTATAGTTTCCTGCGCAGAACTTCCCCAATGACCTGCATAACAAAATTTTTGGTTAGTTGCAACAGTTTCTTAACTCAGAAGCTAATAATTTTCTTGCTTATGACATATAATTTAATAAGCATGACAAATTATTCTTGGGTGATTTAAATAACAGACTGATTCCTGACATTCCAGATTTTCTTATTTTTCTGCTCTTTTGGTTTTTTGTTTTCTAACTCGTTCTCCAATCATGAATGTTAATTCATCGAAAGAGAAATCATTCTATTCTCCTAGTAATGATGACACAGTGGCTATAAGCATAAGTTCTAATGGTCAAAATATGACCAAATGGGAATCATTTAAAGATTCCTTTCAGAGAGCCGACCCAACTCTGGTGCCCCCACCTAAACCCATTTCTAAAAGACATCTTAATTTAATGTCATTAAGTACTGGATTAGGGACTGGATTATTAGTGGCATCTGGTGGTAAATTAAGAAGTGCCGGACCATTATTTTTATTATTAGCATATTTCATTATTGGATATTTAATGGTGGTACCAACGATTTATTCAGCCGGAGAATTATCGGTAGCTTATAGCTCATTACAAGGAGGATTTCAAAGTTATTATCGGAAATTTATGGATGAAAGTGCCGCATTTGCATTAGGATGGATTTATTTAATTCAATGGTTATCAGTGGTATCATTAGAATTGGTGACCGCTAGTATAACCATTAAATATTGGAATGATTCTATTGATTCTGATGTGTTTGTAGCCATATTTTTAGTAGTACTTATTTTGATTCATTTAGCAGGAGCTAAAGGATATGCCGAAGCCGAATTTGTAATGAATACCACCAAAATTCTTATGTTGACGGGATTTATTATTTATGGATTAGTGGTAGATTTAGGAGGAACATCCCATGGATTTATTGGGGGGAAATACTGGAGAGATCCTGGGGCATATACTGATTTTAAAGGCCTTTGTTATGTGTTTGCAGCCAGTTGTTTTTCATTTGGTGGGAGTGAATTAATTTCTTTGAGTGTAGCCGATCAAGCCAATCCTAGAAAAGAAATGGCATCCGCTTGTAAATTTATGATTTTTAGAATTACCTTTTTGTTTTTAGGGTCATTAATATTTGTTTCATTATTAGTACCATATAATTCCCCTAAATTAATGGGAGCTAACGGATCAGGAGCATCGCCATTTGTCATTGCTGCTGAAATGTATAGTCATATTTTATCCCATTTTATTAATGCGGTGATTTTAATTTCAGTAACTTCTGTGGCTGCTAGTAGTATGTATTCAAGTCCAAGATTATTATTATCATTAAGTCAACAAGGATTCGCACCCAAATATTTTAATTATATTGATAAAAAGGGTAGACCATTAAGAGCATGGATTGTGACTATAGTGGTGTCATTGTTTGCATTCATTGCTACTTTTAAAGATCAAGAAGCTGTATTTAATTGGTTGTTATCGATTAGTGCCTTGGCGTTTGTATTTGTGTGGCCATCCATTTGTATTTGTCATGTTAGATTTAGACATGCATTAAAATTAAAAGGAATTAGTCTTGATACTTTAGGGTACGTATCAATATTTGGAGTATGGGGGTCATATTCTTCAATTATTATTAATGGACTTGTATTGATTGCTCAATTTTGGGTAGCATTGTTCCCAATTGGTGGGGATGGATCTCCTGATGCTTTATCATTTTTCCAAAATTATTTAGCAGCTGTAGTAATGGTAATTCTTTATTTTGGTCATAAAATCATCACATGGGATTGGAGATTTCTTATCCCGTTAGAACAGATTGATATTGAAGAAAATAGAACCGTTTATGATCCTGAGATTTTACAATTAGAGAAGCAAGAAGAGAAGGAAAATTATAACAATGCTCCATTTTATGTTAAAATCGTCAAGATCTTATTTTAGAGTGTATTATATGAAGTGTTACGAACGTTACGAGAAGGGAGGGGTTGATTAGCATTAGGAAGATGTAGGAGGAGATGTTATAGGAGGATATGTGTGTAGAATATAAAAACATGTGAGATATAAGGATATGTAGAACATAAGGTATAAAAACATTGTCTCACCTGCCGGACCCGGACTTCGTTTTTATCTATTCCATCAGAATTGTGCAAATCGCGTGGTATAAACAAATCAAGGCTTTGACCGATAACTCCAGACTTTTGTTACACAAACCCTCGCAGAATATCGGAAATATCGTTCCCTTCACGTAAAAAATTATATAAATTAAATAAATTACCATTATTTTCATCGCCTATCAGATATTATCACCTATCAGATACCTTCCCTCCAGATATCATCACCTATCAGGTACCTTCTTTCTTCCTCACAATGTCTACCAAATTATCACAACCAGAAATCATCCCCTTAAAGTCCGACTTGGGGGCTTTAGGTAATAGAATTAATAGAGATACCAGAGAATTACATAATAAAATCGATAAACAAGTGACATTAAAATTTGCTTTAGCTATGAGAGATGCTAAGATTTATAGACAAGGGTTACAAAGTTTCTATCACGTGTTCCAATCCATCGAAAGAGCTTTAAATACCGAATTTGCCAAGTCTGATGATAATGAAATTACCCATATTTTAAAATCTATTTGGAAACCAGAATTGGCTAGAACTGAAAAGTTAGAAAAGGATTTGTTATTTTATTATGACAACGATTCCAAAAAATTCATTAATCCAATTATGCCTGAACAAATCAAGTTCAGTGAACATATTGAACAAGTTTGTCAACAGAAACCATATTTATTATTGGCATATTTACACGTGATGTACTTGGCATTATTTGCTGGGGCCAGGATTTTAAAAGCCTCTATAGCTAAAGCAGCTATATTTCCAAGAATCCCTGGTAAATCAAGAGAAGAAATTGTTGAAATGGGGACTAATTTTTTCAGATTTGATACTGAAGATGAGGATTTTTTAAGATTAATTTACAAGAGAGATTATGAACTTTTCACCAGAAACTCATTAACAGAAGATCAAAAATTGGAAATCATTAAAGAAGGACAATATATTTTCCAACAGAATGCAAATTGTATCTCAGAATTAGAACAACATAACTTGAAGAGAATTCAACTGAAATGGTCTTATATAGCTATTACTAAAGGGTATTATGTGTTATTGGCAATTGTTGGGTTAGGGATTTTGTTTTATATGAGAAGATTATTTTTACATCTTGTATAGAAGTGTATATGAGTATATGAATTGTGTATGAATTGTGTATGAGAATAGATATGAGTATATGGATATTGGTGTATGGATATTGGTGTATGATAGCTTTGGGTCTTAGTCACTTACTCTCTCGTCCTCTGACTCTGATACTTCCTCACTCTCTTCTTCACCCTCTTCACTCTCTTCACCCTCTTCACTCTCTTCACTCTCTTCACTCTCTTCACTCTCACTCTCAATCTCATTACTCACTCCCTCAGGATGATCTTGTCTCCAATTCTCTACCCATTGACTAATTCTATCGACATTTTGACCCATCTCATCTTTTGAATTAGAACTCAACGTCACCACCAATTCAGGGGCATATGATTCATGTGCTTCTTGAAGTAAAACCTCCATAATTTCTGCATCCAAATTCTCTTGAATCTTATTCTCTTTATATCCTCTCTCTGATAATCGATCATATAAAAGAGAATTATCTGTTCTTAAAACCACCACCAAATCAATTAATCGTTCAGGAAATATATCACATACATGCCAATCTATAACAACTCCTCCTTTTCTCATTTCAGGTTCTAATAAGTCTAATAATTTATCTTCATTTATAACTGAAGTATCTAATTTTTCATCATATTTCTCAATTAGGTTAGCTTCTTTAGCATAATCACTGATGGAGTAATGGTGATATTTGGTCCCTAGAACTTCCACCAACTGCTTTGAATGTGATGTTTTCCCACATCCTGGCGTTCCTGTTATGATAATATTAGGATAAACTCTGTCCATCTATGAATATTTAGTGATGATATGTTAAAATATGATGAGGGTCCTTGTAATTGAGAAGCAGAAGGAAAAAAATCCATAAAGTCGCACTTGGAGAAGAAAATTTCCAACGTTTATGTTAGTCAATCAAGGATGCTACCACCAGGATTAACCCCTAGTAATAGTAACAATGGCCTGAATAATACCGGTTCAAATGATAGTATAAACCTGTTTGGGCTCCAAGGAATATCCTCCTTAGCCAAAATGGAACAAACTGATCAAAATTCATTCGCCATGGGTCAAGATTTAAATCTTTTAGGACTTGATTTAACTGATAATTGCCAAATTTTAAAGACATTAGCATCACCTTGGTCTGAAACTACAAGGTCAGAAGTCAGTCCCTATTATTATCTTCCTCCTTCTATACAACTGCAAAATATTATCCCACCTCCAGAACCTTGTGATTCAAAAATTCAATCGTTTTCTGATGAAACTTTATTTTATATATTCTATATGAAACCAAGAGATACTTTACAAGAATATGCTGCTAGAGAATTGGTGGCTAGAAATTGGAGATATCATAAGGAGATTCAAGTGTGGTTAACTAAAGATAGTAACGTGGAACCGGTGTTAATAAGTCCTGATGTAGAAAAAGGGGTATATATATTTTTTGACCCTCATAATTGGGAAAAGATTAAAAAGGAATTTGTTCTACATTATTCAGCAGTACAAGCATGATGGAAGGTGAAAAGGCTGTTTTCTATTATTAATGATTATTCTTTATGATATGTAACTTTATCAACTTTAACTTCTTCTTCTAGATAAGTATATATATATAATGTACAAGTTGAATCATGAGTTTCGAGAAGACAAAAGGAGGGGATGTTTGTAGATAATTCTTCGAGGTCTTGAAGGTCCTGGGTGGTGATTTCTAGGTCTTGAGAGGGGGTATGAGATTGTTGTGAATCTTGTTGGTTTTCCTTCTGTTCTTGTTCAGGGTGGTCTTGTTCCTTTTGTTCTTCCTTTTCTCCCTGTTCCTTCTGTTCTTTCTCTTCTCCCTGTTCTCCCTGTTCTCCCTGTTCTCCCTGTTCTCCCTGTTCCTTCTGTTCCGTCTTTTCTCCCTGTTCTCCCTGTTCTCCCTGTTCTCCCTGTTCTCCCTGTTCCTCTTGTTTCTCTACCTTTTCAGCACCCTTTGCCTCTCCCTCTGCCTCTTCTTCTTCCCCCTCCTCCTCCTCCCCCTCCTCCTCCTCCTCCTCTTCATCATTCGGCCAATCAAACCCATATGCCCCCGTCCCACTTCCAGGATTGATGAAAAACTTCCCATCAAGTATATACGCCTCTACTTTATGAGTTCCTCCCCATATCAAAATATCTACATCCATCTCTCTTGCTAACGCCAGTAAACTTAATGGATCATTCTTAGGAACTACCTGATATCCATTAGTGAAACCAATTTTTAAATTATCATTAGTAACAACTTTATAACTGGGTAAATCATAAAGTTTCTCGGCATCGTTCCCGAATTTCTCTTCATTTAGTTGATTAAGTTGTTGGGAGATGATATTTATATCATCGAATTCTCCTTTAACTAGTTGAAATGATGGAGAAATATCATTAAGGAACTTTAATAATTCTGAAGAACAAGTGATATTCCCAGTACACAACACTTGGGAGATCTTGTTATTGGAAGGAATTGTATGAGGATTTGGGGCCAAAAGTTTTTTAAATTTATTGGGGAGATCAATTGCTCTGTCGGGGACATATAAGTCACCTATAGCTAATGTTAACATAGTGATACAAGGGAAGGGTATGGTATGATATGGTATGTTAGTGAGATTGGTTAGAACCGTGAGAAAAAAGAAGAAAGGGCGCGGGTTGTTGGTACCATGGGGCGATAGCGAGATAGGGAGATAGAGCCATAGAGCCATAGAGCCAAAACAATGTGCGACTCTTTGGCATTCAGTGACTGACTGCAAAAACTTATAAAATTAACTAGTACATACAATAATATCTTATATAGTTACATATGGAAAAACAGGAAATAGCCGTAGCCCCAGTCACCCCTCACACAGTCCATCTAATGATCAGAAGTAATCTTCTGTAACACTTGAGGATAGTTTCTAAACACTTCATCAAATCTATCTCTATTAGTCATCTGGAACACCTCAGGATCTTTGGCTAAAGCTACAAAGAATGTAGATACTCCTGATTCAATCACCACTAAAGCAATTCTGGTGATTTGACCCGAGATTAAAAATGCAAAAGCAATGACTGGTGCATAATAACCCCCATCTGAATTGTATGGTGGATCAGTAAATTTCAAATAAAGATAAGCCAATAAAGCTACTAAATACCCCACAAATAAAGAGTATAAACTCAAAGAAGTATTGATGAAACAATCATTAATTAAAGCATCCATACCTTTGAATCTTAATAAATCAAACGTATCTTTGGCAGATCTTATATAAGATTTCCCGTATAAAGCCACATAACAATAAGCATAATGATTGAAATATTTAACAAGCCATTCTAAAAATCCAATAATAAAATCTAGAATTAAAAATCCACAACCAGCACACATATCACCATTACCAAAAGCATCTTGTTTTAAGATTTGAATAAATGCTCTTAATAATTGGATTAATGATACGATTAAAGATCCAAAACAGATCGATCCAAAACAATAAGTTAAAGCTCTCTTTAAAGACCCTAATGCTGGATGTTTAGGTTCACCTTGATCGGATCCTGATAAATAATACCAAGTTCCATAAACTCCAGATATTACTACATGGATGACATTTTTAATAACTTCAGAAATATAATACCCGGCGAAAAAAACAAACACTAAAAGACCAATTAATTTCCCACTAGAACATCCACCTCCATTAACATCACATCCTTCATTATTAGTTTTAGGATCATATTTAACATAAGTTCCAACAATGACCACCGAGAATAATACACTAAATCCTGAACTGAAAAGAATCCCAATGAATGAGGTGATTAAGGTAGAAGGATATCTTTTCATAACATCAATAGTAATTGTTAATACAGTAGCACTAAAGGGAATTCTACTTCTAGCTCTCCAATAACAAAAAGCTGTAAACAAAGTAAACACTAAAAATACTATTGCTGCTGAATAATATCCGGCCACAAAATAATAAATACATGTTCCCAATCCTAACACAATATTTAAAATTAATCCACTAGTAATAAAGATTTTAGGAGCCATTCTAGCATAAACAATAATTAAAACTGAAAACACAAGAGCTACCACAATAATAAATGCAAATAAAATAATGGTATTGGTATTTAATGAGAAGGTATTCCCACCGTTATAAATAGAAGTCCCTTGGAAATCGAATGTTTCTCTCAAGGCATTTAAAGTGATACCACCAACAGCAATAAATCCTGCTACTACAAGTAAGAAGAACACTGCAAAAGGCCAATCATTGAATTTTGGTTTGGCTACTTTGAAAGCTTCATCAAAATTCTGATTACTTTCTGGTTTTCCACTGTAAGAGTCTTGGTTTTCATAATCATAATTGGGTTGTTGAGGGGGATACCCTTGTTGATAATTTTGTTGATGGTTTTGCTGATAATTTGGTTGGTAATTTGGCTGGTAATTTGATTGATATCCTTGAGAAGGTGGTGGTGAACCTCCTTGAGGATATCCTTGTTGTTGTACCGGAACCTGGTAATTGGTGTTCAGATAACTCATGAAGGTATTTCAACCAAGATGTAAATAATTGAAATTTTGATGGTTTAATTCCAGGTGGGACAAATAAATAAATGCGGCTGTTGCATTACGGTTGCCTAAAATGGTAATAGTCATCTGCGTGGGATGAACCCTTATTTTTGATATGGGGACTAAGAGTCTGAAGGTTGTAAGGAAGGTATTGGTATATTGATGACTGTGGGAGTATTTATGGTGTGGTTGTTAATGTGGTTGTTAATGTGCTGGCTGGTGATGTGGTTGGTGGTGTGGTTGATGGTGTAATTACTGGTGTAATTTCAATTTGGCCTTTGAGGCTTTGGGGGTCCATTGGTTGCTTTGAGGTACCTGCGACAAACCGGAATTCGGCTTAACCGAGTCTGAGTTTATGTATGGGACCAATACGTTAGATCTTACATAGAGATAATAGATGGGGTTGTGTTGAAGAGTATATACTAGGTTTGCACGTAGATGAGTTTTAAATAAGTTTTTGATGTGGACAGGAGTGGGTGTTGTTGGGGTAGGGGCAAATCTTCGTAGATGTGAACCATGAAATGCAAAAATCACAGAAATTATCAAACCGAGTACTCCACAAAGTCTTTGTGTTCAGAATTACTCTTTTGCTTGAGATCCCAACAACAACAAGAGAAATGTCAGATGAAGGCAAATCGAGGGTGAATTCTTTAGAGGTCATTGAATTTGAAAGTCATTAGTATTGATGGATAGTGGGAGTGATGATCATAGATTTACATAAAGTGGTGCAAGAGATAAAGTGGGTGCGAAATGGGGGGAGTGATGGAGCGAGAGGGCGAAGGCTAGGGCGAGACATCTGTGAGACATTGGTTCCATACAAAAAATCATGGCCCCAGAGTATCATCATAGACGCACAAAGAAAGGTAGCCCAGCTCTTAGGTTCACTCCCCACACAATCTTGTGAATTACCATAGATATGTCAAGTAAACCCCACAATGGAATAAAACTAATTCTATAACCGGATTGAGAAATTCCAAAGATAATGCACTATGCAAACTTTATTAATGAGCATAACCCCTATTGATTCGATTTGCATGGGACGGGGAAGATAAGCTTAAAGCAACTCAATTGATCATCCCAATAAACTACAACCTTTACAGGGTACAAGGGGACTTGGTTACTAACCGTTGTCATATAATAGTCTGGCTCCAATGGATTAGGTGGGTATTCATAAAGGATTCATGTAGGTGACCGGAGCGGAGAAGCTTTATATGGATCGAGGCAAGTTGTAAGTCCCCGTCTCCAGTCCTCTTATACCATTGGGGTTGATCTTATGCTATTGTGGTGGATTTTATACCATTGTGCTTATGTACTATTGTGATCCTAGCCCCCCTATTTCTTTGTCTCTAACCCCCTTGTCTTCTGGCCCCTGCATCCCCTCTGTTTCACTAACCACTTGTGGAGACCCCTGCCAAATTTTATCGCGCAATGACACTGCATCAGTAATGGTTAGCAAAGATTGAAAATTTTCCTATAAAGACAGGACCTGATCCATTAAATTAAATAACATCCTCTCTATAAATTATCATGTCATTAAGAACATTAGGATTAAATTCATCATTTTCTAGATTATTTACCAGACCTCAACAAAATTTCAAGTCAATTCAAACCGTGTTGGATTTTAAACACAACCCCCAATATTCATTAGATAATATTTTAACTAGATGTGATCAAGAGATTGGTGGTTATTCTACCGTTAATTTTAATTATAATAATCAATGGAAATGTGGACAATTCAATGGATATTTAAATTTAGATTTACCCAAAGACAATCCCGATGTCACCAGATCCGGATATGCCATGTTTAGAACTAAAGATCAAAAAGATAGCTGGTTAAGTGGGAATAGTTATTGGGATTGGAGTCAATATCAATCATTAGTATTAAGAGTAAGAGGAGATAAACGGAAGTATTTAGTTAATATTCAAGCCAATACTCCCTTAGTGACTGATTTATTTCAACATCGATTATTTTTAAACAACCCTGGCAATTGGGAAACCGTAGTAATTCCATTGAATGATTTCGTTATGACTAATTGGGGAGTTATTCAAGATGGATGTGAAATCAATAAACTGGAAGTTAAGACTGTAGGAGTGGGGTTATTGGACAAACAGTATGGGCCATTTAACTTAGATGTTGAATGGATTAAAGTTATGACTGATGATGAAGTGGTTAACTATGCTAGAAATGTGAACAGATCTGGTGATAATGAACAAGAATTGAATGATTTGAATAAGAATTCAGCATTACATTCGAATAGGATGGATGATCCAAAGGCGACGATATTTTGAAGAGAACGAGAGGTGAGTAGAGGTGAGTGAAGTGATAAGTAGGGAGTGATAAGTAGATGATAGTGATTTATATAAGGGACAATATATGGGATTCATGGGTATCGGCCTTGTGCTTTGGCCTTTGCTTTGGACAGTGCTAAGTAGAAATTTTTCATGAGGTCGTCATTTCCCCACAAAATTACAAAATTGGGTTGATGAGAATAGTCAAATTAGTCACACTGGACAATTTATTTTTAATTATTCTCTTGTATGAATAATGCCAGTATAGTTTTATGGGGTTCTCCTCTTTGTTATCTTCTCCTCATGAGTGTAACTAAGAGATCAGCAATGAGGGTTAATGGCGCGACAGCACGTGCTAATATATTGAAGTGACTGTTTAATCTCATTTTTGGGCCAGTTGACCCATCCACACGACCCCCTCACAATTATATAGCACCAACCATTTCACAAAAATTTTTCAATTTTTTCTTCACATTAAACAACTTATTATCGATATACAAAATGGCAAGAGGCCCGTATGTTCTAGTTTCACTGGATTCCAGTAGAGACATGAATTACAGAACTTAATGACTTAAACCCATATATTAATTTATATGGTCTACCAGTGAAACCTGATGTTTGTTTCACTTGGATGGGAGCCTTGTCATGATAATAAGAGTGAATGAGGGGGATGAAGCAATCAGTATGGCCAAAGTTGTGACTGATTGTTACTGACTGTGACTGGTTGTTACTGATTGTGACTGGTTGTTACTGACTGTGACTGACTTGAATGTTATTGACTATCAGTAGGTCTGTCAAAACTACTGGATATCATGGTTTCAGTCCCAATGTCCAGCTATTCAGTGTCGGTTGTCCCTCATTTTCGCTCTTAGAAGTTCTGTAGTGATTGTCTCTCTGTATCCTCTTCCCTAGTCGACCATTTCCTCATACTAACCCCTCTAAAGAAAGAAACATTTAAAAAGATTAGCAGCTCCATCCCATTGGATGTTGGATAAATTATCCGGAACTTATGCTCCAAGACCATCAGCTGGTCCACACAAATTAAGAGAATCATTACCATTGATTATCTTTTTAAGAAACAGATTGAAATATGCTTTGAACGGTAGAGAAGTTAAAGCTATTTTAATGCAACAACACGTCAAAGTTGATGGTAAAGTTAGAACTGATGATACTTTCCCAGCTGGGTTTATGGATGTTATCTCTTTAGAAGCTACCAACGAAAACTTTAGATTGATTTATGATACTAAAGGTAAATTCGCTGTTCATAGAATTACCAATGAAGAAGCTTCTTATAAATTAGGTAAAGTTAAAAAAGTTCAATTAGGTAAAAGAGGTATCCCATATGTTGTTACTCATGATGGTAGAACTATTAGATACCCAGATCCTTTAATCAGAGCTAATGATACCGTTAAAATCGACTTAGAAACCGGAAAAATCTCTGATTTCATTAAATTCGATACCGGTAGATTAGTTATGGTTACTGGTGGTAGAAACATGGGTAGAGTTGGTGTTATCACTCATAGAGAAAAACATGAAGGTGGATTTGATTTAGTTCATATTAAAGATTCATTAGAAAATACCTTTGTTACCAGATTATCTAACGTTTTCGTCATTGGTACTGAAGCTGGAAAACCATATGTATCATTACCAAAAGGTAAAGGGATTAAATTATCCATTACTGAAGAAAGAGATAGAAGAAGAGCTCAACAAGGATTATAGGTTATGTAGGAATAGTTTGCAGCCATTGTAATATAGTGCGATATGAAGTATAATGTAAGAGAGGGAGAGTGAGTGAGTGAGCGAGGGACGGGAAGTGTTTCTGGTTCAGTGCGAGATCATGGCTCTAACGGAAACTCAACAGCTAATAAACCATCTACAATTGACTACCAATTGGCATGACCAGCAGATACAGAGTAGAATATTCGTTGAAGTCACATCGTAGAGATGCATTTATTGAATGGATTAAAGGACTTTTAGCCGTGCCCTTTGTTTTACATTCAGACGTGGAGAATTATTATACCATTTCATTCGATACCGTTGAAGAATATGAAGAATTTCTTAGTTCTAAAGAATTTGAAGTAGCCAAAGAATGTCAAAAACGATATTATGAAGTATTTGAAGACGTGGAAAGATTAATTGACCACACCATTATTTTGGATAATCAAAAGGGTAATTTTGTCCCGTTAAGTAGGTTAAGAAAATTGGTACCAACCATTGGGAAATTTTTCACCCCTCTTCCATTGACAAATGCTTTTTTAGTAGAAGATAGAAGAAGAAGTATAAGTAAAAGAAGATTAGTTAGTCCAAGTTTTAATGATGTTAGACAAATTTTGAATACAGCCCAAGTCCTTTCATTAATCAATATTTATCATGATCAAACTCCTAATAAATTAAAATTACTTACATTTGATGGAGATGTTACCTTATATGAAGATGGGAAATCTCTTACTAAAGAAGATCCAGTGGTCAGCCGATTAATGGAATTATTGAAAATGGGATTTTTCATTGGAGTGGTTACAGCTGCTGGATATCCTGGTCAACAAGGGTCAGGACAATATTATTCCCGATTAAAAGGGTTAATTGATGCAATGAATGAATCTGATATTCCTATTAAAAATCGGGAAAATTTACTAGTTATGGGTGGAGAATGTAATTATTTATTTAGATATGATAATGATCTTCAAACTTTTAAATTCTTGGACGCTAAAGATTGGTATTTACCAATGATGAATAGTTGGAATAAAGATCATATTGATTATATAATGGAAAATATTTTTAATCATTTAACTAATTTAAGAAATAAATTTGGTTTAAATGATGACAATAAAACCTTAATTATCAGGAAAGAAAGATCTATCGGGATAATTCCTGTTAATGGTTATAATATCCTAAGAGAGTTTTTAGAAGAAATGGTATTATCGTGTTCGCTTAAATTGAATGAATTATTGAGTCAATTAAGTTCTACCATTAATGTATGTGCTTTTAATGGAGGCTCAGATGTTTGGGTTGATATTGGTGATAAATCAGTGGGAGTTGAAGCTTTACAGAAATTCTTATGTAAAGATGAACTGTTAGATATTTGTCCTATTAACAAGAGTGAAACTTTACATATTGGTGATCAATTTGCTAGTGTAGGAGCAAATGATTTTAAGGCAAGATTGAGTGCTTGTACTGCATGGATAGCTAGTCCGAAAGAAACCGTCTGTATTTTAGATGACTTAATAGAGGGGTTGGAAAAGAAAGATTTAAATGAGCTCTCGTAAAGTTGATGATTGGTGGTTAAAAGGTGTTTTAAAATATTAGGCGACGACATTTTGTTTTTTATTCTGTCGGGGTTGGATTATTTGGGAAGTTTTTCCTGAATGATTTACTTAATTCCACCCCTCTTTTAATGGTTCTGGATAGTCTCCACTCAGTTGGGATTTAACACTACTATTGTAACGTGGAAACTATTTGCAACAATTCCCAAAGAGGCTTTTTTCCCGTGGGAGCGGGAGGATTATCCGGTGACATAGTGAAATTATCAATGGGAAGGAAAAAAAAAAAATAAGGTGAGTAGTAAAGAGGGGATTCAACAATAAGGAAACGGCTCCGTTAATGTTGATATAGGCAAGGCAAACGAGAAGGAACGGGAATTTGAATATCCTATTAACAGAGGATTCTCGTTAGATAATAAATTAAGCGAAGAGGATAAGAAGGGTTTTCAACAAGAGTGAATAAGAGCCGTTTTAAATAAAAGCAGGTTTACATAGGAGCCGTTTTCAATATAAAATTGTGGAGGATTACTAACAAAAAAAAAGTGCTGGTTTGAAATGTGGAGGATTTACCTGGTTTATTAACTACAGGTTGGAATCATGTAAACATTAACATGTAAACATTAACAGGTTAAGGTTCTCTCAACTTACAGGTTCACTAATATATAGAAAATCTATTCATGTATTAGGTATACACACGCTACTAAATATCATCTAATATTCTTTTAAGATTTGATTTAATTCATCTCTTTGCAAACAGTTTTCTAACTTGAATGAAGCAGCTAATTCATCCAATTCATCAAAACTTAATCCAACCATCAATTCAGCATATTCATGTTGAGCATATTGAGAAAATAACATATCTTTAGACACTCTATAAAGGTAATCCTTTAAAGTCCAAGGATTAGGATATAAAGCTTTGTGATGTTTTTCAGGAATATTATCTAACATATGTTGTTCTAAATCGCTATATAATTTAGCAAATTTAGGATCAATATCATTACCCCATTTATCTAAACCTAATTTCTTCTTTTTCTTGAAGAATTCCCCAAATACTTGATACCATTTAGATTCAGGAGAAACATAAGTCATTCCTTGGTAACCAATATCCTTATAAACCCAAATAGACCAAGAGATTGGGAAACCATCCCCAGAAGGATCACCCTTTTTATAAACAGCCAATTGATCTTTTAAGACATTATATCTAGCTTTATTAGTAATTTCAGGATTTTTATCCCCTCTAACTTCACTAGAATAAACAGGACCAAATTCCCCATTCCAAACAGGAACGTTATGTTCTTTCATGAATTGAACTTTTCTTTCATATTGTTGTTGTAATTTAGATTTTTGAGCATCAGTTCCTTCATATTCGGTTCCTTCTAAATTAGGGAATCCAAATACAGTATAATCATGAATAGCATAAACAGAATTAGGAAATGGAGTTTTAGGGAATTGTCTTAAATCCATGGCATAAGTATTAGCATCTAAAAATAAAATATGATTTGGATCAACGGATCTAACGGTTTTATCAATCTTTTGATAAAAGGAAACCAATTTGGAATGATCGGATACTGCTGGTTCATTCAATGGATTATAACCAGCAACCCAAGTATTATCTTTATAATATTCAGCAATCTTGACCCATAAATTAATTATAGCATCTTGGAAAATTTTAAAATCCCAAAACATTGAAAAATGGATTTTAGAATCTGAATGCCAATCTTGATTTTGTCCCCCTGGAACCGCATGTAAATCTAAAATGGTATAAATCCCATGTTTAGAACACGAATTGACAATCTTGTCTAATCTTTCAAACCCTTTAGGATTAATTTCAAATAAATCTCCTTCATCATTTAAAAAGTGTCTGTAGTTAAATGGAATTCTTAAACAATTTAATCCTAAATTTTTGAATAAAATCGCATCACTTTCGGTCCAGAAATAATCATAAAATTTATCAAAGAAGAAATCAAATTTCTCTTGACCAATTTTCTTTTTGATGACTTCTTTATGTTCGGTTTCATGTCCTGGGTATCCAGTAATGAAGTTTTCCATATTTAAGTGTCCACCAGTGGCTGACCCTTTCAAAACTACTGGAGTTCCAGTTTCATCAACAATTTTAGTTCCTTGAACTTTTAAGAATCCTGACATAGTTAATTATTTGTAATGATTTAAAGTTATTCGATTGATTAAAGGAATGAATCAATAAATAAATCAATGGTATATGAGATATAATAAAAATCTGGCCATATGAGAGGGAAATTACTACGGTTTATATACAATTGCATAGTGTCCATAATTTAAAGGAGATGCGTGATGGATGGGGGTAAATATTTGGGGGGGCATCTGTATGGGGTAATGCTCGATAGAGAATTGGTGAGCGATAATGCCTGATAATAAGGGTGGTAATGCACGAGGGTTTTCTTATTTGGGACTGATGTGTACCGACAGCTTACTTGTTTAGAGATCTATTATGATAGGGTATACCGGCAAGTTGGGTAATAGTGGGGTCAATGGTAAAATGGTCTTGGTCAATTGGATGAGAGATAATCATGGGTAGAATTGCGGAGGAAATCCCAATGAGTTCTCATATTGGATGTAGGATTGTATTTCAAACAACATCTCTTAAAACAAACAAACCATTGCCTAAAGGAGATAAGTACCAAGGTTAATGCATTGTATGAACCATTTTTGGTTGGAGATTGCACCAATTGGTTGGAGATTGCACCAGAATTGGAGAGGTAACGTCCAAGAAGTTGGAGGTTGAACAGGTTTTAGGAGGTTCTTAACTATTAGGTTGGCAGTTACTCGATCTCAAATAACCTTTGGGGGTTGGTTATGAGAGGGGTTTTGCTATAACAGGTTTCCCCCGCATTTACCCCCACCATCAGACCTCTGAGGTAGAAACCTGTCTATTCAAGAATCAGGAATCCTGATTGTTCAAATCCTGAATCTTAAACAAATCCTCGCGCTGATGAGTTTTTTACGAAACGGAAAACGGGGTTATTGCCTTTTTAGAGAATGGGTCGATGTTCTTTATGTGGGGTCAAAATGTGGTAACCATCTTTACCAAAATTCCTTTTCTGGACTGTCAAGAATTTCATAGTTTTTCCAGACAAGATTATCGACGGTTATTGCGGTGTCATTTCTTAAAGTTTACATCCTATCGTTAACTCTATTTCTTAGACATGTCAGAGCATCCGTGAACTTACCTTGAACCACCTAATAGATGCTGTCACAAACCATCACATAACAATTATCACTGCCTCCTGAAATGTAATGGTTACGTGATATTGCTATATGAACTCTTTGCATGCATTATTTGTGTAATTTTGCCGTTTCAATGATCGTCCTGATATGAAAAATGCAACAAAAAAAAAAAAAAAAAAAATAAAAAACAATTACCTGTGCATGATCGTCCCGTGAATGATCGGCTCCCGTTTTCGATTTTTCCAGTGGTTCCATTCCCAGAACCATGATATTCCTATCTAAATAGCTCCGACGACATTTATGCAAGCCCCAGAACACCTTTAAATGACAATAGTGGAGAGATCTGGGGGATATTTATTTGTTCCAAAAAATTGTATAAATACCTCAACATATCCTCTTTGAAGTAAGGTTCCAGTTTATTATATCAATAGAAATCTTTTATAACAATGTCAGTTTCAGAAAAAAACGATAAACAAATTGGTAGCTCCATCGGATCAGGAGTGTCACCAACTGAAAGTAGTGAAATTCAAAAGAATGATGAAGTTGAGTTCGTGTTAGGAGATGAAGCTGCTATGGCTGAGTATTTACCTAAATTTGATAAACCTTGGTATCGGTACCCACATTTCAGATACCTTTATTTCTGTGTATTTTTAATCACATTAACCTCTACCAATAATGGGTATGATGGGTCTATGTTAAATGGATTACAATCATTACAAATATGGCACTCAGATCTTGGGAATCCTGAAGGTCAAACTTTAGGTGCTTTAAGTAATGGGAATACTTTTGGGGTGATTTTATCATTCGTTATTGCTCCATATATTAGTGATCATTTTGGTAGAAGAATAGGGATTTTCTTAGGACAAGGTTTATGTATTCTTGGAGCTATTCTTCAAGGAGTTGCTACTAATTATGCCTTCTTTTTATGTGCTAGAATTATATTAGGGTTAGGATCTGGTATTGCTTTGGTTGGTTCTCCTACCTTAATTTCTGAGCTTGCTTATAGTACTCATAGGCCTACTGCTACTGCTTTCTATAATACTTGTTGGTATATTGGAAGTATTATTGCTGCTTGGGTTACTTATGGAACTAGAGTTATTGATGATTCTTATGCTTGGAGAATTCCATCTTATTTACAAGGGGTGGTTCCAGTATTTCAATTAGGGTTCTTTTGGTTATGCCCAGAATCCCCAAGATTTTTTATTGCTAAGGGGAAACATGACAAGGCTAGACAAGTGTTAACTAAATATCATATTGGTGGATCAGAAGATCCTCATGATTTAAGATTCATTGACTTTGAAATCAGAGAAATCGAAAGAGCTATTGAATTAGAAAAATTATCTTCAAACTCTTCTTATATGGATTTTATTAGACTTCCATCATTTAGAAAGAGATTCTTTTTATGTTTCTTTACTGCTTGTATGATGCAATTGTCTGGTAATGGGTTAGTGTCATATTATCTTAATAAAGTATTAAATTCTATTGGGATTACTTCTGAAAAGAAACAATTAGAAATCAATGGTTGTTTAAATATTTATAATATGGTTATTGCCATGACCGCTGCTGCTTTTGTAGGAAGATTTCCTAGAAGAAAAATCTTTCTTTTCTCAATTACTGGAATGTTAGCTTCATTTGTAATTTGGACTATTCTTTCTGCTGAAGCTAGTAAACAAGATTATCCCGAATCATTATCTAATGGGGTATTGGCATTCATCTTCATCTTTTATGCATTTTATAACATTGCTATGAATGGTCTTCCTTATGAATATATTACTAGTATTCTTCCTTATACTCATAGAGCCAAAGGGATTAATATTTTCCAACTTTCTCAAATGGCAGTAATTATTTATAATGGGTATGTTAATCCAATTGCTATGGATGACATTGATTGGAAATATTATATTGTGTTCTGTGCATTTTTAGCAGTTGAATTCGTGGTTGTATTCTTCTTTTATCCTGAAACTAGTAATAAAACTTTGGAAGAAGTTGGGGCTATGTTTGAAGGTAATGATGAACATCAAACTATTGAAGGAACCGATGAAATCGGTAAATCTGCTGTTGAACATAAAGAAGAAGTGTAAAAAAGTTGTCACTAATGCAAGGTACTGGTTATTATTGTATTTCTATTTCCGTATAACTATATAGTATTAGGAGTTGATTTAATGAATAAAACAGGTTTTTTTTGCAGCCATTGGTATTATATGATGCGCACCTCTCTATTCTGGTAAGGTAATAGAATTAAGTTCTATTTGGATTGTTTGTGTGTAGATAGTTAAAGTTTCTAGATTTGATAGATAGGACATATTTGGAACTAACAAAATTTTGTCATATTTTGAATATTTCTCATAAATGACTATAATGCTATTTATAACTTTTCTAGCCCTTATTATTCCGGTAATAATTAATCCGTAACCGTTGATCAACATGTCAACCGTTTGAAAGGGTAATTAATTGACCCCTCTTAGGGGATAATTAATCCAGGATGATTGAAATCGCCTCCGTCTTTTGGGCCGCTTTAAGAGAAATCCCGTGATGATAGAGCCCCTCATTTTGAGACAAATGAGTTTTAAATGTAAGAAAGGGGCGAGAATGCGGGGGACGTCTCGTTAATGGTATAAGAAAGGTAATGAGAAGTCTGGGGAAACCGAATTGCGAGAAGAAATTGCGACGCTAAGAAAGAAGACTATGGCTAATCTTGAAATTAGAGAGGTTTACAATTAAGCATTCAAGAAATAAGAGGGGGTTAAGAGAGGGTTGTATCAAGAAAGTTGAGGGGTTTCTAGGTTAGAGGGGGGGTTGAAAAGAATTATAGAGGTTTAATAACCTAAGAAGAATGGGATAAGAGGAGTAGGGAGTGAATGGATGATAACTGGAGAGGGAAATATGATTGTATGACGGAGAGAGCGATAAACTGAAGTGTAACAGGAACTGAGGATAGGAGCGATCAAGAGAACAAATTCATGACATAAGCCTAGGAAACGACAACAGACAATAGTATCCAGTATCTAGTATCCAGTATCTAGTATCCAGTATCTAGTATCCAGTATCCAGTATCCAATATCTAGTATCCAATATCTAGTATCCAATATCTAGTATCCAATATCTAGTATCCAATATCTAGTATCCAATATCTAGTATCCAATATCTAGTATCCAATATCTAGTATCCAATATCTAGTATCCAATATCTAGTATCCAATTTCCAGTATCCAGTATCCAATACCCAATTTCCAGTATCCAATTTCACGTATCCAGGACCCACCGTCCAGTACCCAACGTCCAGTACCCACCGTCCAGTACCCACCGTCCAGTACCCATTTCCCTATAATCACCTTCGAAACCCCTCCCTTTTACCATTCGCAAAACTTAATTCATATATTTTAAGCAGCATTTCTATTAAAATTTTGTAACTCTATAGGATTCTCAATAGATGACCCTTCTTGAGTCATCACTTCATTACCTTCATTACTAACGTCATTAGTTTGTCCTTGTTCAGGTTCTAACATATCATTAAAAAAAGTAGTCCTTAATTCTGACCATCTAGTCAGATATGTCGATAAAGTTACCAATAATACAGCACTCATAACTTGCAAACACCACCATAATGTCGAAGTAGGGAATTTCCCGCTATAAATCCATACCACTAATAAATTAATTATATGCACCGTTAAAGCAAAATCCCATGCTAATTTAGATCTCCCCACAATAATCGTTACAAACAATACACATAACAAAGAATCAAATAACCACAAAGCAAATAAAATTAACCCCATGGCATTTTCCAGAGAAATTAATTCCCACAGAAATACAAAATCAATTTTAAAATCATATCCATTTAAGGAACTTACCAAATAAAAGATCACTAGTGCCGATAGATAATAGAAGCATTGAAGGATGATGATTTGTAGAAGGAGCTTAGAAGGATTGGTTATATCAGTTGTGCTATGGAATAGTTGTTGGTATCCATTCAGAAACATGGCCATGGTGTAACTGATTGAGTTGGAATTGGTTAAGTTCGTGATGATAAAGTTGGTGATGATTTTTGAATGCGCGTCGATGAGTGCGAGAATGGTGATGGTGTGGATCTACAGGTTTATTACTCTACATGTTTATTATTCTACATGTTTCTAAATCCTATTACCCTACTTCTTCCCCTTCTTCCCCTTCATTTTAGGTCTCTTATTATTCTCCCGATCACTCCGGGTCTTCTTATATGCCCTTGGAGCATCCTTCTTAGCCTCAATAGCTTTCCTCTTTTTAGAATTAACCTTCTTCCCATGCTTAGTTAATTCATGCATGGCACTAGATTGCTTCTTTTCGGATTCATTTTGAAACCAAGTTCTTTTAGGTCTGGATTCAATCTCTTGTTTATGTTTCATAATGTTGGATGCCTTATTTAATTCCATTTCCGCTTGTAATATTTCTCTAGCCAGTTTTTCTTCTTCTTTAACTTGTTCAATAATGTCTTGTTTAGAATCAATAATCTCATGTAATTGTTCAACATCTTTCCAATCAACCGATCTACTAACGGCTTTCCCATGTTTATTATTAGATTCTTGTAAAGATTTAATGGCTTCTTTAACAATAGCTCTATCTTGAGAACTTTCTCCTACAAATGTTATAGATTTCCCTTCTCTTCCAGCTCTAGCAGTTCTACCAACTCTATGAAGATAAATATCATAAGTTTTAGGCATGTCAAAATTTATAACCACCTCAATTTTGGGGATATCTAAACCTCTAGCCGCCAAGTCAGTACAAACTAAAATTGGAACCGTCAAATTTTTAAAATTAGTAACACTTTCTAATCTTTGTTCTTGACTTAATGATCCATGTAATTCGGACACTTTTAATCCCAACAACCCCAAGATAATTCTTAAATTATGGGCACTTTCTTTTCTAGCCACAAATACCACAATTCTATTGGTAGCCAACTTGGATAAATCTCTTAATAATTGATAAATTAATGCATATTTTAAATGATCTCTTTTTCTAATTCTAATGAATTCTTGAACTAATTTATTAGAGGCAGCTTTAGGAGGATCTATCATAATTCTAACTGGTTTTTGTAATGATAATTGGATCAAATCTTGGATTTTGGTATTCATAGTAGCAGAAAATAATAAGGTTTGACGTTTATGTTTAGGAATTAATGATAAGATTTCCGTCAATTCTGCTTGAAATCCTTCTTCTAACATTCTATCAGCTTCATCAATGACCATAATTTCTAATGAATCAATTGAAAATGATGGGGAATTTCTTATATGATCAATTAATCTTCCGGGAGTAGCAATAACAATATCGGGTCTAGATTTTAATTGTTGTTCTTGTTGTCTTAAATTCAATCCCCCAACTGCTAATCCAAAGGATATGTTAGGATTGAATTGTCCAATTTTCTTCCCTACATCACATACTTGAATAGCTAATTCTCTGGTAGGGGTTAATACAATGACTCTAGTAGAGGCCACTTTACTGGGTTTATATAATAATCTTTCAATGATTGGAATCATATAAGCAGCAGTTTTCCCAGACCCGGTAACAGCTCCAGCAACAATATCTTTCCCCATTAAAGCTATAGGAATAGATGCTGATTGAATTGGTGATGGCCGGATGTATCCTAGTTGTGACAATGCTTTTAAAACAGGTCTAGATAATTGTAATGACAGAAATCTTTCATGAACTTGTGAGGATTCTTTTTGACTACCATTTTCATAGAAGGCTGCCATGGCTTCTTCTGAATCTTTTTCTTCTTCTGAAGGGTTAGAATCTTGGCCTAGATCATCTTGATCCATTTCATCACCTTGATCTGATTCTTGTGATTCTTCGTTATCATTTTCATTATCACTGTCATGTTCTTGATTTTCTTGATTTTCCTCTTCATCTTCATCTTGAGCTCCCATTCCAAACCCATCCATGGCTAAGTCCTCATCATCCTCATTACTAGCATTCTCCATCTCTTCTTCTTCTTCTTCTTCTTCATTCTCCCCATCACCATCGTCGTCACCTTCACCCTCTTCATCCTCTTCCTTAGCCCCTACTAAGTTAGTCAACCCTCCCTTCTGCTTCAATATCTTATCCAAGTCTACACTCTTCCTTTGATCCTTCAGGTCAAACTCAAAATCCCACCCAGTAAATTGAGTTGAAACATCATCATCTAGCCCAAATTGAAAATTAGGATTTAAATCTGTGTCTTCATCTTTCATCTCATCAGGTTTTTCTTCCTCACTTGATTCTTCAAGGTTCGGTACGTCTCCTTCACTATCACTTTCTATGGTATTAACAAAGTCAACAGCACTTGGCTTGGACGCAGAAGCCTTGACGGCCTTAGCTTTACCCCCTGATACCTTAGGTTTCGTTACTCCTGATTTCTTAGTTTTGGCCATAGTTTTATGTGTGAGATGGTTGAGATGGGTTAAAAAAATTTTGAAAAATTCCTATTAATGCGCAGAGATGAGCATCGCAATTATCAAATTGGTGATAAATGGGTTTTATGTAATAAACAGTCTATACGCTATAAAAATAACTATCGGTAGTGACGGTGGTCAACTCATTGATATCATAGTATTCATCATCATCATCATCAATATCATCATCGTCATTATCCTCACCACCGTCACCACCTTTACCACCATGGCCTCCTTCATTACCATCACCATCATCACCACCATCAGGGTCAGTAAATCCGCGAGAATCAGCTTCTCCCATAGTACTATCACTAATATCACCATCGTCAGGATCTGATGGTAATCCCTTAGATTCATTCATTACCCCTCTTGCCTTTATATCTTCCAAATTCAATAGTTGCGTATTTCTTCTTATATCAATTAAAGAATCCAATTGATATTCGGTATCAGTAGATAATTGACCAGGTTTAATCATCCCTCTTAACATCTTCAACCCATCTAACCACACATACTTATTGACCTCAGTATCAGTATAAAAACTTAACAATTTCTTCCCATTTGATCCCAACAAGGTGATTTTTTCATAGGAGATGGTTCCTTGGATTGAGATTAATCGATTGTTTTTCTGTTTATCTTCTTCACCAATGTGATCACCAATCTTGATGGATTTTAAATCAACGATATCAGACAATCTAATTGATTGCTGCTCCATTTCTTCATAGGAGGGTTGTAAAAGGGGTTTTTCGGCATATTCTTTATAATATAAAAATTGTCTATTAGGTGACAATAAAATAAAATAAAACTTCGAGGATTGAGGGGATTTCTTTGAACTTTTCATTAAGGTTTCACCATGACTTTCGGTATAAACCCAAGACCCTTTTAATAATTGAATAACTCTTTGTTCACAAACAAAATCCATGACTTCTAATGCTAAATGCTTATTAAATTCAGCAAACCTGGAATCCCATTTCTTAGAAAAATTACTTTTAATTTTCATAATCTGATTGTGTCTTAAATTATCATTTGAAACAGTAGGAGCTGAATCATCATGGTCACCAGCAGCACCAGCAGCACCAGCACCAGCAGCCAAACCACCAGTCAAATCAATACACTCTTCAATACCTATTTCAGATTTCTTTAAATGATTCTTATTACCAGAACCTCCATTGGCATATTGACCCAATTGCGATTCAATTAAATCAACATTATCTCTAATTAGTTTCATAATACTGTCAACATCATTAGGATTATTCAATTGTGCCTTCGTCTCTTGCCATAAGATTAAACAAGAATTCATGGTATAATAAATCATCAATTCCCAACTTAAAATATTTCTATAAATGTTAGGATAAATCGATGTTTTATGGAATATATCAATCCATAATTCGGTAGACTTTTTAATAAACAAATACAATGGGAAGGTTCTATCATGATTACTCATCATTAATTCTTCATGGAATTTTTTCTTAAAAGTCATATTAGGATCTTTCAAGAAAACCTTTAAATCCATTGCTAATAATATACTAAAATTAACCACCACAAATTTTCTAGGATTATCGGTAAACCCAGCCTTAATATATTCTTCAGGTTTAGCAGGAGTTCCATATTCATTAAGACTAACCTCTAAGAATATAAATAAGTTATTCAACATCACTTGATGAGATTTAATGGATAAATCAAATTTAGTATTATTTAAAAACTCATTCAAATTATAATATGAATGTTTAAGATTATTAATACAATCAATAATAGATTTATCATCAGTTTCAAGAAGATTCCCCACGGTAGAAAATAATGTTACATGTTTTAATCTTCCTGCCAAGGTAATGATCCCATTATATTGAAACTTCAATGCTTTATTGATTAAATCATTAACTAATTTAATGGTATTATAAGTGATTTTATTATCTTGCAAATATAATTTTTGGGTCATGATATCAATCACATCCAAATATTCAATTAATGATTCATAAAATGGTAAATATTTATCAATTGAATCTTCCCGTAATTTAAAAATTGATCCCGAAATTAAAATCACTGAAATTTTCAAGATCGCTTTATAAGTTTCGGTTGACATATTAGAACTGACTATGGAGAATAACGTGGTGAACAAGGAATAATCAAGCACCGTAGTGAAATCATTTGATACTGATTCACTTCCAACAATACAATCCAATAATTTGGCTAATACCACAATCAGATTAACCTTTTCTTGTTTGTCCTTTCCCAAGATATTGGATTTTAATACATTAGCATAGTTTAAGGCAGTGGCCGTGTCTAACTTTGATTTGGCGATGTTATTCTTACTTAAGAGCTCATTAAGCTTGTGATTGATAGTTCTGGATGATTCAGCCATTGTGGAAATAGACCTGAATTATCTTGCACTAGATATAAAAAATGGGAATCAAGAACTTGATGGATGCTGGAAATTTAAGTGTTGGCAGGATAAGGTTTATGCGAGAATGCGAATTTAACTGAAAATGGAAAATTAATTAAACTTTGGTATGTGAGAGTCGGGAGTAGTAGTTAATAGAGTAGGGGGGTGGTAGCAAGTAGGGTGGTGGTAGGGTGGTGGTAGGGTGGTGGTAGGATGAAGTAGGATGAAGTAGGATGAAGTAGGATGAAGTAGGGTGAATGGTAGGTTGGGGAGCGTATGAGCTTATAAATAAAGTAGGCTGAAATGTCTTGAATCAACATGTTTCAAGTCCAACAAATAGCCTGTATCGCATTTACGTAATCAGCTGTACTATATAAGGCCAAGCGAACATTGCTTGGATGGGAAGAATACCTGTCAATGACCCATTGGACATGAAACCCCGCTACTGAATCGATGTGGTTGAAACCTTGTTCTAGTAGGTATCTCTTGTTAACAGCGAGCTTTTAGTCTGGGGTTAACTAGGTAGGTAGTTTGGAAACATACACGCCCAAATTTCCTCGCAGTCCCCTGGCTTCCCGGTATCCAGCCACATCGTTTACCGCACCAGCCGCCTCTATCGGTGGATCTCACCACCGTCCCCTATCTGGACCATGCGAATAGGAGCCTCAACATTTGTTATGCTCCTCAAATCTCTGCATCTACAATCAGTTCAGTTTCATCCAGTTACCCACACGGTCACCTACCAATCAACTAACCTCTTCTTACCTTCGTACACCGACCCAATCTCTAGCCACACTCTGTCCCCTACTTGTCATGCCCCCACCTCTCACGTCCCCAACCTCTCACGTCCCCGATTTCCCGTCTCCCTTCCTTTGCTCCCGCACTCTCACCTGCTGTCAACGGCCTAATTGTCTCACCTTTTTTTTTTCATACTAAAATACTAAAACTCATCGTAATCCATTCCTGATCTTATATCCCAACCAGATCAGTTACCACATCCATCCACATATCCTTGAACATTATGAGTCAACCATTTAGCTTTAACGCTAAATTCAATAATTTCAAGGATAAATCCGACTCACCGGACGAGTCCTACGAACAGGTTCGAGATGAAAATAACTATAGTCCTCGATCATCAGTAGTCTATATTCCCGAAGAAGAACCAGTTGATACTCATGAATATAAAGGTTTCCATGCAGATAAACGTAATGGAGTCAATATTCCTCCATTATCACACCCCATTAAGCCAAGATTCAGGAAAAAGGGCAGTTCGTTGTTGGGAAAGTTGATTTATTCCAATCGTAAAGATTCAGAATCTTCTAATCATCTGAATAATTCTACTACTGCTAACGATGAAAATAATTATGATTATAAGAACTCTAACCCACCACCGGCTTCTGAAGAGAATTCTCGGAATCCATCAGTGAATTCCTCCAATAATAATAGAAAATCTGTCGGATCTTCTCATAGTTCAGGTTCATCATCTGCTAGATTTAAATTCAGACTTTCATCACATCCTAATGATTCACACCAGCAACAAGCACAAACACAAGCACCAGCACAATCACAAACATCAGCACCAGCACAATCACAAACACACGCATCACAAACACACGCATCACAAACACAAGCATCACCACCACAGGCACAACCACAAGCATCACCAACACAGGCATCACAATCACTATCACAAGCACCTAACCCCAATTCTGTTTCCCTTTCGTTGCCACAACCCCCACAACCACAACCACCATCACCTTTGCTGCCTCACCATCCTTCATTATCACACCAAAAACCTCATAATCCTTCACAATCCTTACGAACAAGACAACTACTGATAAAACCAGATCCTTACCACCGAAATTATGCTGCCGAAGATTTCAAAGAATTAACACAAGCACCCCCACCTAATCGAACTGGATTAAAACGACTTCCTACCACATTTGATTTGGACTTTGATTTAAACGATTTAAATGGGATTGTAAAATCTCCCCCACCTCCACCTTCTGATGATGTTTCTCCTTCAGACCTTTCTCCTTCAGGTTCTCAAGGTGGAAGCAAATCTCCATTAAGAAAATCTCAATCATCTAGTGGTATGATGACTCAGAATGGTGCCCAAAAACTTTCATTTACTGGAACTGGATCTGCTGGAGGTACAGGAGGAGGATCCAATTCTCATGGGTTTGGATCATACTCGGGCTTTTCAGGTCCTGGAGCTACTTCAAATTCAGGTATTAGTTGGAAAGCTCCTGATAGTTGGGATGTTAAAATGGGTGATTTCACCTCTCCAAAGGAAACCTCAGAATTAGGTTCCGATTCCGAATCTGATTCCGATTCAGATTCAGGTTCTAATTCATCTTCAACTTCAGCCTCAAATTTCCAACGTTATTCAAATACCAATTCAGATGTTAACTTTAATATCAATTCCAATGTCAACTCTAATCATGGATCATCTTCTAATTTACTTGGATTAGATAGCAATAACCCATCAGTCGACAATAAACTTAAAGGATCATGGAATCATTCATCAATATCTTCATCACATAGTCCTGGCAAAGATGATGTTGATTTTGAAATGGATCAACTTAATTTACCAGTATTATATGGATCTAAGAATGCTTCTCATGTAGTATCATCATCAGAAGATAAAGCATTAAAGAACAAAAATCATATCATTAGAGTATTTCGGGAAGATAATACTTTTGCTACGATTTTACATCCTTTAGATACTTCTACCAATGAATTATTATTAAATGTTCAAAAGAAATTTTTCTTAGAATCGACTCAAAACTATCAACTCTCCATATATATTGGGAATTATGTTAAAGTGTTAGAACCATTTGAAAGACCCTTAAAGATTCAAATGGGATTATTAATGTTAAGTGGATATACCGAAGCCGATAATTTAAGAATGATTGGTAGTGAAGATTTATCATTTCTTTGTAAATTTGTGGTGGAAAGTCTTTATCTTAGAAATTTAACTCATGAAGAAGAAACTATGTTATCAAGAGATTATGTTAATGTGGATATTTCCGGATTAAATTTGAAAAATATTCCTATTATTTTCCATCAACATACTTATGAAATTGAATCATTAAATGTAGCAGATAATCCAGCCATTTATATTCCCTTGGATTTCATTCAATCTTGTACTTATTTAACTAGTATTATTTTTTCAAGAAATGGTTGTTCCAAATTCCCCGTCAATTTCTTAGAAGCCAGATCTTTAAAATATCTTGATATGGAAAAAAATTTCTTGGATGAGTTACCACCAAGAATTGGTCATTTGAAAAATTTAAAACATTTAAAATTAAACTCAAATCAATTAACTTCTTTACCAAAATCATTTTCAAAATTAATTAATTTAGAATCGTTGAATTTATCTTCAAATTATTTCAATTCTTATCCCGACCCCGTGAATGATCTTGTAAATTTAAGAGATTTAGATTTATCTTATAATGATTTATATCATTTACCCAAATCCTTAAGTAAATTAACAAAATTGAGTAAATTAAATCTTTGTACTAATAAATTACATAAGAATCTTCCATATTTTTTTGCTGATTTGGTGTCATTAAAACGGTTAGATATCAGATATAATTATATCACTAATGTTGATGTGTTGGGATTATTACCAAAATTAGAAGCAGTTTATGCTTCAAAGAATTATATTTCTAGATTTTCTGATCGAATGGAATGTTTTAGATTATTACATTTAGATAGAAATCCCATCACCAGTTTGGAATTTAATAATGTGTTATCCAAATTAACTGTACTTGATTTATCTAAAGCTAAATTAACTATAATTCCCCCAGATTTCTTGGAGAAAATTTCCAATGTTGAAAAATTGGTATTGGATAAAAACCATTTAGTTAATTTACCAGAATCATTAGGTAATTTACATAGATTGAATTATCTTTCAATTTATGGGAATAATTTACAAATGATTCCTAGTTCTATTGGTGAGTTAACTAGTTTACAATATCTTGACTTACATTCTAATAATTTACAATCAATTCCTGATGATATTTGGAATTTAAAATCTTTATCTAATTTGAATTTATCTGCTAATATTTTAACATCATTTCCAAAACCTCCATTATCAGTAGCTAAAAGAATATCATCTACTGCCAATTTCAAGAATTTGGAACTTAATAGTAAATCCATAATGTCTTCTTCTTCTACTGATTTAAGTCCTTCTAATGAAATGAAACGTATTGAAGAAGCAGATGAAGATCCTTCTAATAGTTCTAACTCAATATCTTCAGCTTCATCAATAATGAATACTAAACCATCGACTTCTTCATTAGCTGATAGTTTGAATGTATTGGCTTTATCAGATAATAGACTTAATTATGAATGTTTCAATTCTTTATCATTATTAGTCCAATTAAAAATTTTAAATTTATCTTATAATGATATCTTGGAAATACCTGAAGGGGCACTTAGAAGATTTACTAAATTAAAAGAATTATTTTTATCAGGAAATGAATTATCTGCGTTACCAAGTGATGATTTTGAAAGCATTAAATCTTTAAATTTATTGTTTTTGAATAATAATAAATTGGTTTCATTACCAGCTGAACTTAGTAAATTGGTTAATTTACAATATCTTGATGTATCATCAAATCAATTGAAATATAATATTTCCAATTGGCCTTATGATTGGAATTGGCATTGGAATAAAAACTTGAAATATTTGAATTTTTCTGGTAATAAAAGATTTGAAATTAAACAAAGTCATATTAAAAATCCTGAAACTGGTGAAGATTTTGATAGTTTATTGGTGTTGAAGAATTTAAAAGTTTTAGGATTAATTGATGTAACTTTAACATCCACTTCAGTTCCAGATCAAAATTCTGAAATGAGAATAAGAACTACTGCCTCTGAATTAGATAATATTGGTTATGGAGTTTCTGATACTATGGGAGTTCGAGATTATGTTTCATCTAGAGATATATTTATTCAAAAATTTAGAGGAAACGAAAATGAAGTATTATTTGCCTCATTTGATGGGAAAGGAGGATCACCAAACCACGGACATCGAATTTCAGCCATGTGTAAGAATTTATTAGCTCAAAATTTTGCTGATGAATTAGAAAAATTAAAAGGATCAGAAACCGTTGAAGATGCTATTAGAAGAACATTTTTATCATTAAACAAAGAAATTAATGGGATTTTAGCTGCTAAACATTCAAATACATTTGTTGCTAATACTCCTCTTCGAAATGAATTTTCCGAACTTAATATTGCTGAAGATGGGAATGCTGGTTGTAGTGTTACATTAATTTATATTAAAGATAAAAAATTATATACTGCTAATATTGGGGATAGTGAAGCATTATTATCAAGAAATAATGGGGATCATATTTTATTAACTACCAAACATGATCCTACCAAAAGATCAGAATTTGAAAGAATTAGAGCTGCTGGTGGTTATGTTTCAGGAGATGGAACTTTAGATGGAGATTTATTTGTTTCTAGAGGAGCAGGGTTTTTCAATTATTTACCTCATACTCATTCTGGACCTAATATTACGTCCTTTGATCTTTCAAATGCCGATGATATGATTGTTATGGCCACCAAAGTATTATGGGATTTTATTCCTTATGAATTAACCGTTGATATCATTAGACTGGAAAAAGATGATCCAATGATTGCTGCTCAAAAATTAAGAGATTTTGCTATTTCATATGGGGCTAACGATAAAATTGCCGTTATGGTTATAGGTTTAGGAGATCAAAAATATGCTAGACAAAAATTTGGTTCTAATGCATTATATAATAATTTAGGAAGAGAAAATGAATTATTTTCTAATAAAAAGAGAAGAGATAGAACCCAAGGACCTGGAGATAGTACCTTAAGAATGTTAGATGATGAGATTGATCCACCAGTGGGAGAATTAGCATTGGCATTTACTGATATTAAGAATTCTACTTTATTATGGGATACTTATCCAGTGGCTATGAGATCAGCCATTAAAACTCATAATTCTATAATGAGAAGACAATTAAGAATCGTGGGAGGGTATGAAGTTAAGACTGAAGGAGATGCATTTATGGTATCATTCCCATCCCCTACATCAGCATTATTATGGTGTTTTAATGTTCAACAACAATTATTGACAGCTGATTGGCCAGTCGAAATCTTGGAAACTGACCAATGTTTTGAAGTTACCGATAATCATGGGAATATTATTTATCGAGGATTATCAGTTAGAATGGGATTACATTGGGGGTCTCCTGTATGTGAATTAGATGTAGTTACTAGAAGAATGGATTATTTTGGTCCAATGGTTAATAGAGCTTCAAGAATTAGTGCTTTGGCTGATGGAGGTCAAATTTGTATTAGTTCTGATTTCTATGATGAAATTAAATCTTTATTCAATTTACATCAAGAGATTGTTAAGGAAAACCTTACCATTGCTGATGCTTATCATGGTAATGTTTTGGCCGGTGAAATCATTGAAAAAGAAATTGGTCAATTAGAAGAAACTGGTTGTCAATATTACGAAATTGGTGAGAAAAAATTAAAAGGTTTAGAAGCTCCTGAACATGTTACTTTAGCATATCCAAGCAAATTACAAATCAGATTCGAAATTTTCCAACAACAAAATTCTAGTGTCGATACTTCTAATATAATCTTTGGGGCTTTACCAATTGATACCATCTATGGATTAAGAACCATATCTTTAAGACTAGAAAGAATTTGTTGCACTTTAAATGGTTATTCCTATTTAAATAATTTTCAAGAAACTTCTTCTGCTCAACTTCTTAGTAAGACTGGTTCATTATTTCAAGAAGATGAATTATTAGGGTTATTAAATCATATCGTCATTCGGATTGAGAATTGTGTAACCATTTTACATATGAGACGACAAGTCAGTTGTCTTCAAGATGATCCTAATGGGTTACAAATCAATGTTTCCAATAGTCAATTAATGGTGCAATTGACTGAGATTATTCAAGATTTCAAGAGGTTAACGAGAGGCACATAGACTAAAACCACATGAGCTATAGGGCCATGGCATGCAGACATTAAGCCATTGGTACCCATGTTATTACTCGTGGGTCCACGGCATGATTCATATATTCTATCATTTTATGTATGCTTAATCATAATATATACATTATATGTCGTATAATTTGTTATCTGGCCCATCACCCATCACCCATCACCCATCAACTCTTATCTCTTATCTCCTTATCTTTCTTATCAGTCGCACGCCCCCAATGAGGAAATTATCTCCCATTGCTTCATTAGAGAACCCTTTTTATTTTCATATCCTCCCCACCCTCACACCTACTCTCTACAATCCCTCCTACAATCCCTCCTCTACTATCTCATTCTCATTGATCCTACACTAGGATTGAACATCCCCGGTATCCATATATATACCCGTGTACATACCCATATACATACCCACATCCAGCTCTCATGGGCATCGCTGTACCCACCTCTTCCCTGTCAAACCTCAGCCCTGTCTAAGTTTCTCCTGGCCTGTCCTCGCACCCTTATCGGTTCCGGACGTCTTCTTGTCGCGCAATTTTTCTTTTTTTTTTTTTCTTTATAACGCAAGGCTAGACTTTATTGATAATAAAAAAAGGCTTTTATATCAATACTCTCCATAACCGTGGGGTCACCAATCAAGGAGAATATAATATATTTCGTTCAGCGAGGATTCGACTGAACTAATTAGGGCTGTATCTACTCCATTAAAGCCCTTTCACCTTCCCATAGTCCCCCCGAAAGACCCGCTTAATCATGGCTAGTGGATCCCCATTAACCGCTATTTCGATGCCCATGTCTGATCATACTCCTGACGATTATCTGGAATCCAATGTACCTAGAGCCATTATGAAAGAGAATATAGCTGATATTAAAGATATTTCTGATGTTAAAGAACCAGAACCTGATGCTGCAAAACCAAAGAATTCCAAACTGTTTGGAACCAATTCCATCAGATCTGGAGCCTCCATGTCACCATCTGGAACCACAATATCACCAAATCAAAGAATTCATGGCTCCCAGAACAAGTCACCACCATCATCATCTCCCGCCTTTATACGAAATAGTAAGAGATCATCTTCCAGCTCAAATGATCTTTTGTATGAAAGAGATCGGTTTCGGGCTAGACTTCATAATTTTAACATTAATTTGGATGATACCGATGGATTTGAACAACAAAGTTGTGATGTATGCGATGTGATTGGTAGCAAGACCACCAAATTGAATGTTGTTAAGGATGAACAAGAGCAAGAACAGGAGCAAGAACAGGAACAAGAACAGGAACTAGAACAGGAACAGCAACAGGAATCATATGATTATACTACCTCTCCTCTTGATCCAAAATTTGGTTTCTTCAATAAATTACATACATTACCATTCACTGAAATTTACAGCCAGCTCATCATCAAGGCAATTAGTTTGAATGATTTGGAATTCATATTCAATTGGTATTTCAATACACCTTTACCTCCTACCACCACAATGTTCCCATGGCTTCATGGATTAAATGAGGATAACTTTGCACAACGGCAGTTTTTTCTTCAACAGCAACGTGAACAACAACAGGTCAATAACATCACCATTGGTGATATAATTACCAAGCCAGATTCACGGTTTTTGATGACCATTAATGCCGATGTCATGGAAAACAATGAACCTATATTGAAAAACAGTACTTTAATTAATGAAATTTTATGTCCAATTGATATTTCTAGATCAGAAATTCACGATTTAGTGGAAAATATGCTTTTGAAATTATTTCCAGATGGTGAACCAATTGATGGATTTCTAGATGTTTTATTAAAAGATATTTTCCGATTAAATTATTTACCATTATTTTTAAATTTGGATCCCGAAAGAGGAGTTTCATTAAGAAATTTACATATTCAAGTCACTAAGCTGGCAATTTGCTCTGATTTTATTGTTTATTGTTTTAACCAAGAAAATCAAGAGTTTGCTGAAAGTTTAGCTAGAGTACTTTGGTTAGCACAAAGATTTGAGGAATTTACCAATGGATCTAACCCAAAGTATAACGTATTTATATTAAATTGGTTTCAACCAGTTCAAAATCATCAACAGTTATTTTCTATCAGTTTGAAAAATAATATCGGACCTAAAAATGTCGATTTAAATAAAGTAGTAAAACTTCGGCTCAAATATTTACAATATTGGGATAGTGAATATGGAATTAAAGAAAAGATTGAAACCATCAAAATGTCATCAGCTTCCAAATTGAATGGTCAATTATATAGTGGGAATAGTTGGGATTATCAAAACTTTTTAAACTTTAAATATTCTAAAAAGAAGGAATATTTGTCACATAAAAAACCTATAAGCATTAAGAATTTATTTTGTAATCCCCTTAATTCTATTACGACTGCTAATTTTAATGCTAATGATTTAATTGAAACTATGTTACCATTACCAAATTTGAATTATAAACTTTTTATCAATTGTTTTAATGAAGCTTCATTCCCAGATTATTCTAGTTTAGAAAATTTATTATCAATGTTTGATAATTATGAACCAGGAGATGAATTGGGAGATTTCTATTATTTGACATTTCCATCATCTGGAGCCATTGGAATAGGTGATATTAAAAAGGAAAATATCATTTCCATATTGAATGTTTGTAAATTGATGTATTTAATATCAACTGTGAAAGAAATTGATAGTTTGGTTTATTGTTCTGATGGGTATACTGAACTGTCCTTGTTGAATTTATGTTATATCATTTATGGGTTTAATTGTCTGTTGGGAGATGCAATTGTCCGTTTACATTTACATTTCGGTAGACCATTTTATATATTCAATACTGATGTTCAAATCCTACAAAAACTTGAACCGATTTTAAGAAAATATTCGCCAATGTTAAATGTTATTGATTGGGGTAGTTGTGAAGATATCTCCAATGCTGATATTAATGAATTATTGTTAAGTCCCAAATCCTTTAATAATTTTTCATTAAATGTTGATCAATTTTCAAACTATGATGATGACTTAAGTTCATCTTCTGATAGTACATCCGATTCATCATTAGAAGATTCTATGATCGAAGCTAAACCCGATTGGTGTAAAGAGGTTGAAGGATCATTACCATCTAAAATTTTACCATATTTATATTTAGGCTCTTTGAAACATGCTAATTGTTTACCATTATTAAAGGAATTGGGAATCTCCAAAATCATTTCTGTTGGTGAACCATTATTATGGATAAATGGAACTAAATTTCAAAAAAATCATGAGATAGATATAGAAGAGCTCGATGATGGTAATGTTGAAATATATAACATTACTCCTCATGATCCCCATTCGGATTTATCGGTTGATCAAGTAGTTAAAGTTAATAATCTTCAAGATGATGGAATTGATCAATTAGAATCTTCATTACCTACAATTTTAAAATATATCGATGATGAATATCATAAATCGCATGGCCAAAGTAAAATCCTTATTCATTGTCGGGTTGGTGTTTCAAGGTCTGCTACAGTAGTAATTGCTGAAGTTATGAGAAGACTTAAGATAAATCTTCCTAAAGCTTATCTTTATGTCCGGGTTAGAAGATTAAACATTATCATTCAACCAAATTTAAAGTTTTTATATGAATTATTTAAATGGGAAGAACAACATAATCAAAGTGATTCAGCTTATTTACGAGAAATCGATTGGTTTGCATTATGTCGAGAAATCACTCTATTAAATAATCCATACCTATCAAGTTCTTTAACAGAGTAGTTGGTTAACAGAATAATGCTTCTTTGGGGTTCATTTCTTATCTTGTAGTTTATGTTTATTTATTGGGGGGACGACTTCAAGTCCCTACTTTTTCTTTTCTTCTTCTCCTACTTTTCTTCTTCTCCTACTTTTCTTTTGTATTATTATATCCGTTAAATAGGCTATTATATCTTGCTAATAAACATTGTCAGAGTACTATAAACTAATAAATCAATGGATTAATTCTCTACTATTTCCATTATCATCTCTCACTAATAAAATTTCCCCAAAAATTGAGAAACTGAGAAAAAAATTTTCCAATCCAAATTGAAGAAATCTAGCAATAATTGATTAATACCTCCTTATTATTCTTTGCAATATAGTGCTTAAACATCCATATAACCAACTATTATCATGGATCAGTCAAATCCACTCTTGTCGGACCCTTCAATAATCCAAGTCAGCTCCAATGATCATGTTAGCGTCAATGATGCAAATGGAACCCCCAGGCAATCTGACCGTCAACCTAACAGTCAATCTGAAGGTCAATCCAACACCAATATCACCAAATCTTCCTTAGAACCTGGTAATGCCTTATCCCAACTCTTGGACTCTGCAATGTTAAAGGCCGCTAAAGAGTCAAGTCCTGAATTTGAAGCCAAAATAAACTCCTCAGTCTCCAGTCCCAGATCTAATAAATCCATCAAATTTGAATTTTATGCTCAAAAACAACACTATGATAATATCTATAGCATAGAAGAATTACTCAGTTTAAAGGATTCACCTAATATGGACGTAATAAGTGATCTACCTTCCAAAGAATTCTGGTGTCTTCATGTTGGTAAGAAACCACACCCTAAAGAATTTAATAGTAATCGATATGGTGGTAGAAGAGGAAATAACAATAATAATAATTTCAGAAAAGAAGGGGATTTTAGAAAGAAAAAATCAGGAGTTGAAGAATTATTAGGGGATGAAAATGAAGCAGAACCCGAGTGGGATTCTGTGGGAATTGATGATAATCTTAAACTTGAAATGGGTGATACTGTTGAAGATTTTGAAAAATGGAAACAAAGTCAACGTCGGAAGAATGATCCTACTGGGAATTCTGGTGCTGGTGGTTCAATTGAGCAACTGCAACTGCTGTTTTTCCAACCAGATCCTGAGCCTGTTCAACAACATAATGATGTAGATAATTTCTTTTCATTTGTTAAACCTTCAGCTCCAACTGAAGAGAAGAAGGATACTTCTACTAAATCTGAAAGTTTTGGGAAAAGTTCAAGATTTTCATCATTTTTCAATCCTTCCTCAATGGGGGCATCAGCTAATTCTACCAGATCTCAAGTTTCTACCCCACAAGCTTCACAAGTTCCACCTGTTTCAGTTGGTCAACAACCCCTGGGTCCAGCTTCAAGATTTTTCAGTGGATCCAATGCACCAAATACTAATGTTAATTCACCAATGGATTCAAAAAGACCTTCTGTTGCTACGACTTCTAATCCTTCAACCCCTCAACAAGCACAAGTGGCACCTGTTCAAAATCCAAGTAATTTTCAAGGCCAACCTCCTCAACCTCCAGGACTCATGGGTGTACCACAACCACCCCCAGGGCTTGATCCAAAAAACTTCTCTAGTCCTGTTCCCGGTGGCCCAGTAAATGGTGGTGATGTTTCTAAGCAACAACAGTTCTCACAGCCACCAGGGCAACCACCACAACAGCCACCTAATGGTATGCCTCTTGGTATGATGCCACCAATGGGTCTAAACGGAAAGCCACCAGTTTCTAATGATAGCTTCTTTATGTCTTTAATGAATAAGGCCCCTGGCGAAAATATGACAGCATCAACTCCAGGATCACAAACAAACACTCCACAGGCCAATCCTGCAAGTCTTCAAAGACCACCACCAGATCAAAATACCCAAAGTCCAATGAAGCAACAAGTGCCCCCATGGTTCAATCAACTTGCCTCACAAGGAAATACACAAGGATCAAATCCAAACACACCTGGTCAACAACCACAATTTAAGCCAATGTATCCTAATGCACCAGGACTTGGACCGAATGGACCTCCGAATGGACCACCAAATGGACCACCATCACAAAACGCACAAGGTCAAAAGATGGGACCACCACCAGGAATGCCATTCCCACCCCCACCACCAGGAATGTTACCGCCAGGAATGATGCCACCACCACCAGGAATGCCCTTCCCTCAGCACATGAGAGGGGATCCAAATATGCCAATGAATATGCCTCCATTCCCACCTGGAGCATTCCCACCTGGTTTCATGCCATCACATGGCGGCCCTGGCCCAAACGGCCCAGGTCCTAATGTACCACCTCCTAATGGATCTCAAATGAGAAGATCTTTTGGAAATATTCCCCCTCCTAAAGACGCTTCTCAAGTTCCTAACAATTCCCAAAATTAAAACCTTTACGTTTACGACCAGAAATTGTGAAACTGTGACTATCATTTCACAGTATTATTATATACCCTTACGAGTTTATTATTTTGGTATATACTAAAATGACATATATATATATATATATATAAATACAGAATCATTTCACCTCTATCGTGCTTTCTTATGATGTTAAACAATGGTAGAAATTTGTAACAAAAGATTTAATAACTGGATATGTTCATCAGTACCACTGTTCAACTTTTTGTCAGTACTGAATAATAGTTGGGAAATTGTATTTTTGGTAATTGAATCTCTAGAATCATCCAAAATAAAAGCATCATGTAATTGATCAATCAATTGTTGAGCACTATAACCTTGTAAGATAAGAGACTTGGTGGTAGAAATGATTTTAGTGGTATCCTTGGATTCAATACAGTCAACTATAGTAGTTATAACTTTATCAGATACTACACCACCAACCTCTAGTAAAGAGTTAATGGTTATTTTATCATCACCTGAACCATCACCTGAACCATCGCCACGAGCACCTTCTTGTTCATTCTCATCTAACATCTCCACATCTCCATCATTAAGTGATTTACGTGATAAATGTAATCTGGCAGATGATTGCAAAAAAGTAATAGCTTTACGTAAATCACCATTACTTATTTTTAATAATAGTTCTACGGCACCATCTTGTAAATTAACACCTTCCTCCTTAGCAATATATGATAACCGTTCAAACGCATGTTCATTGTTCAATAATTTGAATCTAAATTTTGAACATCTAGAAGCTAATGGATCAATAATCCTAGTAATATAATTACATACTAAACAGAATCTAGTGACGTTAGAATAATTTTCCATAGTTCTTCTCAACGCCGATTGGGCATCATTAGTCATTGAATCGGCTTCATCTAGTATAATGATTTTATAAGGTGGACAAGGATATTTCTCTAAGTCATCTTTGGAAGGATTAGATATAGTTAATCTAGCAAAGTTCTTAATCTTTTGTCTCACAATAGAAATACCTCTTTCATCAGAAGCATTCAATTCCAACACTCGGGATTTAAAAAGATTGGGGCCGTATAGCTGTTTAGCTAATGCCAATATGGTGGATGTTTTTCCAGTTCCTGGAGGCCCATAAAATAACATATGAGGTAAATTAGCTGATACTAATGTTTTCTTCAATACTTTAACAGTATGTTCTTGGGAAGCAACATCATCTAGATTTCTGGGTCTGTACTTCTCGACCCAGGGGGTATGTTCAATTCTTTCTTGCTCATACTTTTGGTTTCTCGCCGTCCTTTCGGTAGGATTCACCATGGTGGTGAAGAGATAGATGGGAGTTATAAAGAAGTAATCTCGTTGATGATTTAATTTGCAATTAGAAATTACGCGTAGATTTTTTTTTTTTATTTGAGTAGTCGCACTAGTTTGTAGGCCATCAGTGTTAGGGTGTTATTCCTGTCACTGTAGTCACTGGGTGTGAGTCCTGTCACTGTAGTCACTGGGTGTTAGTCCTGTCACTATAATCACTATGGTCACTCCCGTAGTTGGACTCTTCTCCACTATTACTTAAATATATATAATAATTACTACAAAGAATTAAGATGCTAATTATACAAAATTATATAGAGAAATATCGTAAATGAATTAAACAGAACATTTATGCTCAAGTGCAACAGAAATAAGCAATTAGGTAAGCAACAAGCAACAAAGTGGGTGGTCCAAATGGCACAATAATGACAAACTTATTGAACTCCAATCACCGACAATTCAAGAGTCCATACTCTTCTCATATGAACCTTAACATCCATGGTTTCACCATGAACATTTTTAAATAAATCAGGACTATTAACCTTAATGGTTAAACATTGATTTGACCACCAACACTTTCTTGCCGGTTTCCTCCAAAATAAAAGTAATTTATGATGATTATTATCGGGCCTTCTTCTTGATAATGACCTTGAAGCTGCTCTGGACGCAGATGAAGCTAATGAAGCAATTTTACTTCTAGATCTTGAAGTCGTAGAAGCATTTGAAGCTACAGGAGCTAAATTTGGAGATTCGGGTGGAGTAGATTTTTGTTCAGTATTATTAGATAATCTTACCAACAGTAAGGATATTAACATACACTTCGAAGGTTCCATAGATCTACTACCCCAAGTACTAGTAGGATCAAATCCAGAAGTACATAACATTTCAAATAAATGTTTTTCTGCAGGGCCTAAAGTTTGATCATGTTCAGGTTGATTAACATCATAACCTAACCCAGAAAACACATGTTTATTGTTTAATAATTGATCACTTACTTCTAGTTTAAGATGTCTCATGGCTTGTTCATCTAATCCAGTCACTGGTGGAATCACATAATAATCCAAATCTTCTCTTAACACTATAATAGCTGGTTTTGTATTTAAAACATGTAATGCATCATTATGATGACTTCTACCAAAGCCTCCACCATTTGAGGATTGTGGTGATAATGTTGACGATTTTTCTAAATCATTTTGGGCATCTCCAAATACATAAAGAATATATTGGAAACAATGAGGATCGAAATTAACATATACTAAATCATCTTCTGTTAAATTAGTTATTACTTGACCATTAACATCTAAAAACACTCCATTGGGGAATAAGCATAATAATATACTTTCAGGTAAACTCATTAATTCATCTCTCCGTATGGTGAAGTTCACTCCTCTTATATTTAAATGGATTTTAGAGTTATAATCAATGCCTCCACTATCTTCATATGAGGGGATGTTATTAACGTTATCCTGAGATACTTGAGTTATGATATTATCTGACATTGTTAGGAACGGCTAGGGGTGGGTTGTAGTTTCTGGGTAATTTCTGGGTAATTTGTGGCCTGTGGTTCTGTTGAATTTGGCCTATGATTCTGTTGTATTTGGCCTATCGTTCTGTTGTATTTGGCCTGTGGTGCTGTTGGTATTCAATTAAATGGAACCACCGGACTGGTACTATCACTTAATAGCAATCCCCAAAGTTACCGAAATACACTCAATCTAAATAGGCGAGTGATCCACGCGACGTCTGAGGTAAATATTCCGGGTACTTGGTGACGTTGAATATATTACAGACGATGAATATATTAACTCCAAAGCTTATAGTTTATGTATACTATGATCGTTTAAATGAGTTCTAATAGGTTGCCAGCACCTCTGTTGATTAAAAGGAGTGCGCCGTTTGTGCGCATCAAATTTTTCCATAGGAGAAGTCGTTAAAGACACGATCAGATATGAGTGCGAGTGAGGTACGATGAGAGAGAGAGAGACTAACACTTAGTCATCTGACTCATTAGTCACTGACCCACAATATTTGCATATAGACATAATAGGGTATTTTCCTATCACATCACGGTCAACAAATGTCACAAGATCCCCAAAACAACGACCTCCACCACAACGACCCCCACCACAACGACCTCCAAACCGTCTCTGATCCTGATGACGTATGGGGAAGTGATGATGAACATCAACTCACTACTGCAGATCTAAAGCGAAATCATATTAAACAAGGCTATTTAGATGGTCTAAGTAATGCTAAAGAGTCAAGTCTACAACAAGGATTCGATGATGGATTTCCTAAAGGAGCCTCTTTAGGTATACTAGTAGGAACTATATTATCTACTGTTAGGAGTTATGATGAACGTTTATTTGATGAATGTAAAGAAGAATTAAATATCACAAAAGTGCTAAAGAAGGAATATTTTGATGAAAATTTGGATCTTTCCAATAAAGAAAATCATGCAGTACTAAGGAAATGGCAAAATATTGTTAAGGAGATAAGTGAGAACCAGACACCGATAAATCACCGATAAATCACCGATAAATCAACGAAATCATCCCTAAATATGACTATCATCCTTTTTCCTTATTCTCTTGAAATAGGCATATCGTTCCCAATTACATTATCCATATTCGTATACAACCCACTCAATTTAGTTTGGAATCTACTTCTCCCCTTACTCCAATCCATCCAAAGTTCACTCAATAAATATTGAGTTTCTTGAAACATAAGATATTCTTGTAAACAACATTGTTTAATCAACCAATCTTTATTCAATTGTTGAAACATCTCTTGTTTATCATTAATAATCGATTGTTTTAATTTAGCCAAATCACTTCCTTTAATATCAGCAGCTTCCTGATTTAATCGATTAAATTTGGTCTCATTTTCTTTAATTTTCACCTGTAATTGATTAATATTATTAATCAGTAATCGTTTACATCTTTCAAATAATTCTACTAATGAATATAAATAATCAAGATAATTTTTAAATTTTTCAAGCACTGATGTATTAATAGCAAAAGTATCATCAATAATTATTTGATTGGAATTATTAAACATTTCAGTTATAGAATTTAACCCGGTATTAATAGAATTAAAATCATCTCGATTATTATTAGCAATTACTGAATTTTTATCTTGATCATCATGAGGATATAAATTACCAGATAATTCTTGAAATTTATTAATCATTTCCAGAAATATATTATTATCATAAGCAATTTGTTGTTGCCTTCTTTCATATCTTTCTACCAAAATTACAATCTTGGTCCAAACATCTATTAATTTATTAATATTGGTTTCAGCTGCTTTCCAATTGGTTAAAAATTCATCTCCTAATCCAGTCCAAATAGAATTCATAAAATATGGCAGGATTTTAACCCCTTTAAATTCAATGTTATAATCAATTTGTGCTTGTTTTTTCCAACTAGTTAAATCCGTTGGCACACTTAAAAATGTGATTACAATGGGTTCTTGTTTAAGAACTGGATGTCTAACTAATTGATTTAAAAATCTATGCAATCCTCTACGACGTCTTTGTAAAAATTGAGAATCTGGTGACGCTCCTACTGAGTTGTGTTAGTATTTAATCAATCGATTAACAAACAAATGGTTTAATTAACCAACGGTTGAAGTATACATACCAGTAAACTTTTTGGGTGGTAATCCAGGTATCACTCTAAATGGATACTTCTTTAATAAAAATTCTAATAACCTAAACACATTTAATTGTTAGTATTTTCAAGCTAATCATCCTGGTTCTTGTTAATTTCGTTTCTTTACATACCATACAAAATCAGAATATCTTCTGATAACTTTTTTAATTCCTGCAGGAGAATTCATTCCTAAATTAATTTCATGACTAATGGCATAATTGATATGTTTAAATACCAATCCTTCTTTCTCTGGAACCTCTTTAACATTTATGACATCGTTACCATCAAACAAGGGTTTAAACTTATCTCTATATTCATTGATGTATTTATTAAGGTCTGAAAATGCTGCTGGTGATTGTGTGTGTGATGGATCATGTCCTTGTTCTGGATGGGCAATTGATGAATGATCGGTTAATATTGGATCTGATCCTATAAAAGAATCATCCTTATTACTTTGTCTTTCATTCCATTCTCCGTCATCCTCAAGTTTTGAATTCGCTAATTGACCTGTCAACGGATCTACAAATTGATGACCACTACTGCTTGTACCACTAGTTTCTTTGAATTCAACTTCATTTGATGACGAGGAAATAATTAATTGTTTGATCGGTTGAGGAATCTCTGGTAAATCATTAAGTTTGAATTGCAAGGTCACAAAATCACCAGTCCCTTCAAGATCTATCTCTAATGCTACCAATCCAAGACATTGATAAAATTGTGAGCTGTTAGTTACATCACTTAAATCATGGTCATAGATGGTGTTAATAATCTTGGTCTTTTGATACCCTAAAAACTTATGATCTTGAACTAACTTATCTAATACCATACGTTCAAAATCAGATCCTGTTCTTAATTGATCATGTAGACTTCGGTAAATTTCCTTATAGGATTCAGGAACTTTCAGCTCCTCGAATACGAAATTGGTGGCTTGATCATTATCATAATCATCATTATTACTTGATAATACTTGTGATGATGTTAAATAAGTGCTAGTAAACGGAGACGTTAAGGGATCATTAAGGTTACGACCATCGGTATTATCATGGCCAGGATCACGAGGATCATCCTCTGTAGCCCAGCCGTTAGCCCAAGGATCTTCTGAGCCGAATATATTCCCACTCATTATTTAATTGAACGGTTAGTGGTGAGGTTAGGATAGATAAAGATGTTTATGATTGACGAAAACACTAAGGATCTAGCGCGCATCGTCAAGGTTCTTAGGTGTGACATTAATGGGAACCAGAAACCACCCCGTGTGATCATCGTGCGACCATCGTGCGACCATCGTGCAGCCATCGTGCAGCCATCGTGCAACCATCGTGCGACCATCTTGCGACCATCGTGCTACCGTCGTGCTGGCCTCTCAGTGATAGTCCTCGTGCCAGAAGGTGCGAAATCATTCAGAAAACCTTCAAGGTCATTGAACAAATAAACTTTACCATACCCAATGATGGAGTCTATGGCTAATGGTTTGTACAACGTCATCAACTATTTCCATAAAGATGATAGGTATAATCGTGTCACTTTAGGCTTAGATCGTAATGCTACCATGAAGAGTCTAATCCGCTGGAGATTCGCTGATATTTTATTACTCGTGGGATTATTTGTAGTATTTATGTTCACTTATTACATCCCTCCATTCCAACGTCAATTCTTTGTTAATGATCTAACGATTTCCCATCCATACGCTGAAACCCAAAGAGTATCAAATGGTCAATTATTCTTTTACTCAGTATGGATACCGATTTCAGTGATTGTGATAATCGCTATGATATTTACTAAACCTGCTAATAAGATTTATGTAACCTTCGTATCAGTAGTAGGTCATTTAATCACCGTATTTACTACTAGTGTTACTACGGATATCTTGAAAAACTTTATTGGAAGACATAGACCTGATTTTTTGGCTAGGTGTGTTCCTAAGGATGATGCACCATTAGATGTAATGGTATTTGCCAAAGATGTTTGTACTACCGATAATTTAGATAGATTAATGGATGGGTTTAGAACCACTCCCTCGGGTCATTCAAGTCTTAGTTTTGCTGGGTTAGGTTTCCTCTCCTTGTGGTTGAGTGGACAATTGATTATCAAGCATCATAAACTGGGAGCTTGGAGAAGTATAATTGCATGGATTCCATGTTTTGGGGCTAGTCTAATTGCTTTAAGTAGAACCGAAGATTATCGTCATCATTTTGTGGATGTTATAATTGGGTCCGTCTTAGGGTTTTCAATTGCTTATTGGGGTTACTTTAGATATTTTCCTCCGTTGACACATCCAAAAGCCTATGAACCAATTTTGATTATTGATGAGACTGATGGTGCTAAGGACCCATATGGGTACGATACTTTAGATACCTCTCAGGAAGAGGTGTGAGAAAATGGTAGGGCTCTGACGTCCTGTGGTAGGGCTCTGAGGTCTTGTGATAGAGGTGAATACGAACTATATAACTATAAATTGACACTGAAAACATTCTGACTGACTTCTCTCTCTCTCTCTCTCTCTCTCTCTCTCTCTCTCTCTCTCTTATCTCGTCCTAATCTCATGCACGGCTTGTTCCTGGTACAATCACACGACCAACGAGAAAAGCGTTGAAAACCCGCTATTTGAACCGTTAAAATCCTAGACACCCATAACTGTTTAATTATTGACATCTACAACCCTCCCAGTCCAAAACCCTTTTGGTTTAGCTTAACATCCCTTATACGTCTCATCTATTAAAGGTTCCTCATTATATCTTTGTGAACCCCTCGATTATCGCCATTCATCAATGACAAAAATGGATACCTCATCATCTTTATACTGCTTTGTATCTGGTGGTCGAATCCATTGTGTTCCAGTCAATTCATTTAATGACTTCTCCAATCAAATCCGTGAATCTCCCCTGCCACCTCCTCCGCCTAATGGTACTGCTAACCCTGCTATCCTGGTCCTGAATGCTGTTGGTAATGGTAACAGTGGTACTGCCGTTGGCCCTGGTATTGATATTGATTCGGGTGCTAATTCTACTGGTGCTAATTCTACTGGTCCTGAAGATGATAACCATTTAAAAATCAAAAATCGAAACCTTTTATACGCTTTGAATAACCCTTCCTTATCCGATATAGAATCTGATACTAGCGATTTCCAAGAAGAGAATCAATATTTATCAGGAGTTATCAACAATTATTCTACACATGCCCTTTTTTTACCCGATTATTTGGTTGATTTATCCAATAATTTGAATGGAGATTTTTCCCAAACTAAAGCCCTTTTAAAGAAAGTTTTCAGTAAACAATGGGTAGATGATGAGAAAATTGAAATTGAAAGACTCACTGGTGGAATAACTAATATGTTACTTAAATGTAGCTATGGTCCCAAACAAGAACTGGTCCTTATGAGAGTATATGGACCTGGGACTAATTTGATCATTGATAGACACCGGGAATTTATTCTGCATCTTGTATTAAATTCTATAGATTTGGCCCCTTCTGTACATGCCAGATTTAAAAATGGACTTATTTATGGATTTTTACATGGAAGATCATTGGATCCTACCGAATTAAGAAATAAAAATTTATATCCTTTAATAGCTCAACAATTAGGGAATTGGCATTCTACAATTGATACTGAAGAAATAAATAACGGGGTTAATCAATTGCGAGATTTTACCAGGTCTCATAGAAGAAAACTGTCTAGTCAAATTAAAGTTAAGGATTTAACTAAGGATTTAACTAAGGAACCTTCAAAGGAGAAAAAATCAAAAAAACGGTATATTTCTAATATATGGGAATTGATAGAGGATTGGATCAATATTGTTCCAATAGTTCCAGAATTAATCCAATCATTTCAAGAGAATAATAAAGATGTCGAAGTTAATGAATCAAATATTAGAGAGGTTGTATTAAAAGAATTTAAATGGTTACATAAACAACTAACTTGTCATTCAAACTCTCCATTCGTTTCGTCACATTGTGATTTACTTTCTGGTAACATAATTATTCCTAATGATGAACTTCTTCGAACTGAATTTAAAACTTTACCATCATTAGATGAAAATCCTATTAAATTTATTGATTATGAATACATGCTTCCAGCCCCAAGATCTTTTGATATAGCGAATCATCTTGCTGAATGGCAAGGATTTGATTGTGATCGTGATGCCATTCCTGAACCATGTTTTGAAAATGAAACTATTGTGAATTGGGTTAAAGCTTATTTGAATGACGAAAATGCTCCTGAGGCCGATATCAAATCCTTAATAGATGAAATCCATTGTTATTATGGATTACCAGGATTTTATTGGGGAATTTGGGCTGCTATTCAAAGTGAAATTTCAAATATTGATTTTAATTATTCTCAATATTCAAAACTTAGACTTCAAGAGTATTGGGATTGGAAGTCAAGTTTTAAACTCAATTAACCTGGTTTATCTCTTATATCTGCACAATTTCAATTCCCGTCATTAAACCATTTAGCTCATATATTCATTTCCTTCTTTTTTTATTCCCTGATTTGGTATTTATTACTACTATTGATATATTTATATATATATTATTTATTGGTCATTAATAGTCTATAATATTATTTTTTTTTTGGACTCTACCGTTGAAGGTCAACCACACTGGTATTACCAGTTTTACTTGAGTGAATCATTACCCATCTAATCCCTTTTGATCGTTCTTTAATTAAAGTATTGTATATACTCACAGCAAAAGTTCTAGGAGTATTGGTAGCAGCTGCATACATCTTACGAATCCATAAATCTTGTGATTGTAATGAAGATGTCAGAATTGCATCTAAAGTTTCATCACTAACATCAATACTAATCACCGGTGCCGATGCTAAAGTTCTAATGAAATTTGCTGAAGCAATAATTGAATCATTTTCCTGTTCCCATTTATTACTCTTATTATTCTTTCTAGCTCTAGGAGCTTCGTTGGATACGACTGTAGCTTTTTGATTGATTTCTACTGAAAATAATGGACTATCTCCCAAGATAAATTCATCTTTAGAATCAGTTCCTTGATCATCACTACCTCGCTTATCAGCAATCTCTTCATCAGTTCTAACTTTCATTATACTCTTAATATGATCAACAAGTTCAGTATGATCAACATCTGTATCTTTATTCTTCTCCATATCTCGAACTCTTAAAGTTTTATAACCAGTACCAGGTTTTTTATTTTTCTTCTTCATATTATTATGTGACAGTCGAATATGTACAACCCAAGGGATTCCTTCATAATCAGCCTTATCTAAATAATCTTCTTGTGATGATGCTAAATAGAAATCAGCTCCAATCTCATTATCCCATAATTCTTTCACGGTTTCTAATCCACAATCCAATAATATTTCTCTATTAAGAGCTGTTACTAATACTTTACATCTTCCATTCTTCCACTTTCTATTTCGATCAACTGCAATTTTTTTCTCATAATTCTTCAACATTATAAATAAATAGGTGGTAGATAACAGAAATCCAACTGCATGATTATTGCTCCGTTTTGATAATCCAGTATTTGATAGATTCTTGGTCAAATTATCATATCTTCCTCCAGTAGCCACTCTAGAAAATTTTCTAGTTTTTTCAAGTTTGAATAGAGCTTGAAACATAATACTTCCAGTGTAATATTTAGAATTATAACTGGCTAATGGATTAAAATAAATAGGTGTTTTTACTCCTAATGAATTTAATAATGCTAACACACTCAAAATATATTTCATGGCTCTTTCCACCCTAAATAATAACGGAGAATCCACTAATAATTTTTGAAGTTTATTTCTAGCTTTACTAGGATCCATTGTAAAATCAAACATATCTATCAAATCATTAGTAACGGTTTGGGGTACCTTATATTCTTCTCTTAAATATTTCTTAATTTCTTCTTTATCTCTATCGATATTAAGTTGAGAAAGAATTTCAATGATTTCAAGTTTGGATTTTTCATCAATCCCAACATTTCTAAACGCAAATGATAATACTGAATCGATGATATCATAATGATTTATCATGATCACTTTTGAGGCTGATTTGATATTAAAACATGAAAATGTCGCTAAAATCTCATCCACTACCTTAATACATTCAGCATCGTTGATATAAGAATCCATAGAATTATTACTAATAATATCAAAACTTACCACACTAAATTTATCTGGAGCTCCTACTCCTCTTAAATTAGGTCTAAATACAAAATCATGTCGAAATATTTTGGGTACGGTCATGCTATTACGACTTAAAAATCTAGCAAATGGCAACAATAAATCATATGGTAAATTCAAAACTGCTCCATTTCTATCAAGTACTTCATATACTGATTGTCTAGAAAATGATGGCGATTTAGGAATTAAGATTTCATGATTAAATTCCTCAATGGCTCCATGAGTTTTAAAAATCTTAAATAATGAAATTACCATATCACTAAATAAAAGATAATCCCCGACATTATGCTCTAAATGTTGTTTCATAAGCTTTTGGTTCTGATTATCAAACATTAAATCTCTAGCAAGCAGATATGATTGATTAAATAATGTCTCTCTTACTTGTTGTTGCCAAGGGGATGCCGGATCTGCCAAAGACTTAAGGGCTCCTTTAATTACTTGATCTTGATGTTCTACTGGCATCCATCCACTTTGTAACAATTCACTGGCTCCTGGTCGTTTCAGAGGATCATGATCCAATAATAATCGAATGATCTTCTTCTCTAATCTATACTTTGGTTCGGAAAAATCTTGTGGAAATTTAATTGATTCTAATCTTAAATCATTAATCTTTTTCACTCGTTCCATTCCGGTACTTAATGAATAACACATTTCAAAAAATATTACCCCTAATGAGTACATATCAACTTTCTCATCATAATTCCCAGTAGTTACTTCTTTAGCATTATAAAATAATGTTCCTACTACTGTAGAAAGATCTTTATCATTCGATGAAGCCACTTGATTATTATTCAGTAATGCTGATGTAAATTGTGAATTCTTGGCTAATCCAAAATCTCCTACTTTAATATTATTGGATCGATCGATGAAAATATTCATAGGTTTAAGATCTCGGTGAATGAATCCTTCACGGTGAATATATGATACCGCTTCAAGAAGCTGTCGAAATAATCTCCAATACTCTGAAGAATTGTTTGGTAATCCTTGTTCGATTAAGTTGAGTAATGTGTTATTCTCACAAAATTCCATTTGAATATAAAGCATTGACATGGTATTTTTAACGTTCTTCTCGGTGGTGGGTGGCTTACTGTATCCATATACACTGCTTTTATCAGATCCCTTATTATTATCATTATCCTCATCATCATCATCATAATCATCTTCTCTAGACCCAAATTCAAAGTTGCCATCATCATTTTGGTCAGAATCAACAGACCCAAAAGTTATATTAGGATCAAATGAATTCGAAATAAAATCCACTTGGAATGAGTCTTGATTCTTAAATTGTGATACAGAATTCGTGATCACGCTGCTATTGTTGAATTCGTCCTCGGAATCATCATCTAAATCATCTTCGTATGACTGATCACCTTTATTACCAATATTCTTATTATTATTATCACCATCCTGTATTTCTTCCACCCATGTCCCATAGTATCTCACAATATATTGATGGTTAAGTCTTGCCAAAGAAAGAACTTCACTTAATAAAGAATCAAGTTTATTAGTTCTGTGTTTAATTTTCTTTATAGCATAGAAAGTCCCTTCCATACGATTTCTAACTTTCACCACTTCACCAAATCCTCCTTTCCCTAATTTTCCAATCTCTTCGAATTCTCTCTCATATCTTCCAATTGGTCCTTTATTGGAATTTTCATCTAATTCAGCATGGTTGGAACGACTATTCAGATCCTCAAATTCATTATTAACAATGTTATCTAAAGCTTCAATATCAATAAACTTCCCATCTTTATACCTATATTCAGTTGATAAAACAGGACCATCTCTAAGAAATTTAATGGCATTCAACTCAAGGCATGTAGGTCTTTTAGATAGCTTCTTTTGAAGCATTTTATTCAACATATCATAAACATCTCTAGCAAATTCCAGATCATTTGGAATCTCATCATTAGAAACTTTTTGATTGAACTCAACGGGATTTTCATACTCTTCAACAAGACATGATGATCCTAACATTATTCTCATAAATAAAACGGCGAGTTCCCAAACATCTGTCTTTCTTTGGAATGATTTGGTATGTTTTTGAAGTTCAGGGGGAATCCATTCAAATGGATAATGATCAGTTAAAAATGAATAGTCAACTTGATGTTTGGCAGCATCTCTATTTGTATGATACATCGACATCAATTGATACCCTATAGAAGGATAAGCAAGCTTAAGTATTTGAGTAGGATGAATATCAGCTCCTTGATATGATTCTTCATACACATCACATAGAAATATACTTAATGGAGTTATGAACTTAAATAGTCTTCCAGAGTTATGAAGAGCTTCTAAAGCAGGAAGAATTTGAATTAACCAAGCTCTGGAAATGGCAAGATCAATTTTATGTTGATGGGATAAAATTTGTTCCATGGAAATAGCTACTTCATTATATTCTGTTAACAATCTGACTTTCCAACCTTTTCTATCAATACTATCGATTTGAAAATGAAATAATGAAATTATGTTGGGATGTATATTTCCCATCACTGATTCTAAATCTCTTTCCAATCCTTGGATTTCCTTTTTACCACCATCAGTGATCCAAAAACTACCAACGAGATCGATTTCTGAAAGGAGAAATGCTGGTGAGATGTTTCTTGTAGCTAGCTTCTGTTTGACGGTTTCATTTAAATATGGCTCTACTATACTTTGTTTGGAAATTGAGGTTAATAAATCCTTACTGGTATATGGACCAATAGATCTTACAGCTCTAAATCTAAAAGAATGTTTAGTTCCATTAGCAGATGCCAATACATCATTTTCAAAGATCAAATAATCCTTAGGATTTTGAGGTAAAGATATTTCTGTTTGGTCACTAATCTCCAATTCTTCATTAATACTAGCGTATTCACTTTGAATTTTTTGAAGTTGCTCATTTAATTCATCTGATTGTTTCTGTTGCTTTAGCTCAAGCTCTTGTTCTTTCATGGCTTCCAACTTCACTAGCTTCTCTTGTTCTATCTTTAGTCTCTGCTCTCGTTCTTCTTCTAGTGACAAGACTTTCTCTGTATGCATTTGAAACTCATCTAGTTTATCTTTTACTTCAGATATGATTGTAAATGAAACTTCTTGTTGAGGATATTCATGGATTAATGACTGGACCAAATGATTCAATTCCTTGATTCTTGATTTCAAAAGGTTTTGGGGCTCTAGGATCTTAACTATTGGGGCCGATATAGGATACGTTCTGGTCAATTCTATATCTAGTATTAACGATAGTATTGGTCTATTAGGATCATTATCTGAGACAAGGGTAACTTGATAGTGGGGGCTAGGCTTCATATTCCATACCAATTCCTTGGGAGTGATGTCTTTAAAGATGTCTCCATATATGCTAGCAATGCTATCCATTTCATCTTGCTGTCGTTGTTCAAGGTCCAGCGTTATTGTATTATCCATTCCTGCTTCTTAAATAATTTAGTAGTGGTTTCTAAATCTATCTTTTCTGCGAAACATGTAATGAAGGGACACTAACACTGACAGAGCAGAGTGCGCGATTGACAGATCCAATTGATCTTATTACTACACAAGAGTATTAATCCTCAAGAACCATATAACTAACATCAATGCTTCTTGATGGAGCTGCTGGTGACGCTAACGATTCCACTATAAAAGATGGTGAAGATACTATTAAGATACTTCTAACTACCGATAACCATGTTGGTTACAAGGAAAATGACCCCATACGAGGAGATGATTCATGGAAGACCTTTAATGAGATTATGGTTATCGCTAAAGATAATGATGTTGATATGATCTTACACGGAGGTGATTTATTTCATGTGAACAAACCATCAAAGAAATCAATGTACCATGTGATGGAATCTCTTCGACTTCACTGTTTGGGGGATAGGCCTTGTGAACTTGAGTTATTAAGTGATCCATTATCTATAACTGGTGGTGGTTCATTACCAGTCAATTATGAAGATCCAAATATCAATATCTCTACCCCTATATTTGCTATTAATGGTAATCATGATGACCCTACTGGACCTAGTATGCTCCTGCCTTTGGACTTATTGTCTGTATCAGGATTTGTAAATAATTTCGGTAAAGTGACTGACACTGATCAAATTACCGTATCACCAATTCTTCTCCAAAAGGGAACTAGTAAATTTGCTTTATATGGAATGGGGAGTGTTAAAGATGAACGGTTATTCCGGTTATTTAGAGATGGTAAGGTGAAATTTCTTAGACCTAATGTAGAGACTGAATCTTGGTTTAATGTTCTTTGTGTTCATCAGAACCATGCTGCTCATTCTAAAACTTCGTATCTACCAGAACGGTTTATTCCTAGCTTTTTTGATTTCGTTTATTGGGGCCATGAACATGAATGTATACCAGTCCCTCAGTATAATCCAATTACTGATTTTTATACCCTCCAACCTGGATCTTCAATTGTTACTTCTTTAAGTGATGGGGAAGCTGCTCCTAAAAATGTATTTATTCTCAGATTTAAGGGTAAGAAATTTAAGGTTGATCCTATCCCATTAAATACTGTTAGACCCTTTTTAATGGGTCATGTTTCATTAGCTGATGAAGGATTTTCTCCAGGTCTTTCTTCAAATACAGATATTTCAAGGCTTCTAACTGCGAAAGTTGATGAATTGATTCAAAAGGCTCAACTGGATTATATTTCATCTCATGCTTCTACTTCCAATGATCATGATACCATGGAAAGATTAATGAAAGATGCTCCCCTTCCACTTATTAGATTGAAAGTTGATACTACTGGGAATTTTGAATTAGAAAATCCTCAAAGATTATCTAAGAAGTTTGTTGGAAGGGTCGCTAATATTGATGATATCTTTCTATTTCATCAGCGTCCTATTTCGTCCATAAGTAAAAATAAATCACTACTTCGAGATTCAACCAATAAAGATCATGAGATCAGTCGATCTGAGGCTTCGGGATTGTCAATAGAAACTTTAATTGGTAGTTTTATGCAGAATGTCGATCTTAATATTCTTTCAAATGATGGACTTACTAACGCTGTGAAGACCTTTGTGACAAAGGAAGAAAAACACACCATTAATGACTTTTTGCAGCAAGAAACTAAGGCACATGCTGAATCTTTAATAGGTTTAGGAGTAGGAAAAAATCAACTTTTAAATGAAGATATAGATGCAAGATCTGCATTCAAAGCATTATTAACAAAATTAAAAGTAGAGAATAAAAAGGGACTTAGAAAAGAGAACAATGAATACGATATCAATAAGAATGGTAATGGTGCTCATGATGATCATGATAATGATGATGATAATGATTTGGATATCCCTAAAACATCCCATACGATGGAAGTAGATGACCCCAGTGGAGTTAATAAAAAGAGACAACTAAGAAAAAAACCTTCAACAACTACCAAAAACAAAAGTGCTGAAGTAGTTGTTAGTAGTGATAGTGGACTTGATGATGATGAGTATGTTGATGAAGATGAACCAGAACCAAAGGAGAATCTTTCATTTTCAGATGATGAATCTGATGAAGGTAGTAGTACTTTTAAAAACCCATCAACCACCAAATCTTCCACTACAAAATCACCTAATATAGAACCTTCTAATAGATCATCATCTAGTGGTAGTGGTAGAGGCAGAGGTAGAGGTAGAGGTAGAGGTAAAAGCTCCCAAACAACAGGGACCACGAGATCAACTGCCAGAAATAAACAGAAAGGAACCCAAGGATCTAGTCAACAAGAAAATCTCCTTGATATGCTTTTAAATCAAAAGTAAATGAATAAATTTATATATTCACTATGAGAAGAGAGGAGGGCGGAGGGGGGGTTATTTTTATATACATATTTACATTAATCAAAAGAAGTAGCTTCTTTGATTAATTTATCCATATCGAAACTATCATCACCAGAATTGAAACTTATTAAAAGATCCAATTTATCTTTTGATACAGAATCCATAGCCCCATAGAATCTTTGAATATTAAGAACTAATAATTGGGCTTCTTCGAAATTAACATTGGCCTCTTTTTCAATGTCACCATTCATTAATACTGTATCTTTGTCTTGAGCTAACTCTTGATGAAATGATAACGTAGTATGAGGTTTAGCATATTCTTTATGAAGTTTATATTCAGCCACAGTAGTAAGCATACAATGAGTGGTTTGAGGACCAACAAATGACCATTGAACAAAATGCATTTCATATCCACCACTTTCTTTAGGTAATGGTAAAATAAACGTTTTATTTTTAAAAGCTAAAGCATACATTTTAGAAAATTGAAGGGCATCTAAGACCGCTACAAAAGTTCTTTCTTTAGATTGAAATCTGGCTCTCCAAATATATTCAATTTCCTTCTTATTTAATTCCTTGATTTTATCCACATCTATATAGGAAGATAAGGTCTTATAGGGTAAAATAGGAGCATCTTTATCAACTGGAGATCTTATTTTGATTTGATGATCTTTGATGTTTTTTCTCATAGATTCGGCTTGAGCTTCTTCGAACCCTTCTAAATCTTTAAGTGGATCAATGGCATTTAAATCTTTCTTTTTGGATTCGATTTCTTCTTTTAATTTTTCATTTAAATCTTGTACATCTTTATATCCGAGTTCTTGGGCTTTAGCGTTCAACCGATCTTGGTACCTTTTCAAGTATTCAGATTGGGTTGAGTTCCATCTGTGGAATATAGTTGCAGGGATTCTGACCCTTTGTGTTGGTCTGAGGTGTCTTAAACCAAAAGATCTTAAAAGCATGGTGTGGTGAAAAAGAGTTAAATAAGGTAGCAGAGATAATTTTTGTGAGACTGAGGCCTGAGACTGAGGCCTGAGACTGAACCCACTGAAACTGAACCCACTGAGACTAATACACCTCCCATCGACATCACATCGACATTCACTTACTTTCCTTATGTACATCACTATCTACATCACTATCTACATAAATCCCTACATAAATCCCTACTTCCTCATTCTTCCTTCCCCTTGGGAAGCCCTGTGTCTTGATTATCTCTCATATACTCTTCAGGTGCATCTTTAGCATGATGACCAATAGTCTTTCTTAAAGATTCTGGAATATCATTAAAAGCCAAATCTTCAGTGGTGGTAGCCACAGATTCTCCTTTGGCTTTCAAAACATCCTCTAAACTAAACTTTTGATCCTTGAAAATTTTCAAATTGTCTGCTATTAAATGACGGTTTTTACACCCAGGACATTGAATTAATACTGTTCCTTTGACATATGATTGCTTGGAGAATGTATGAGATGACCTCGTATCACATTTCTTACAGGTGAATGCTATCATAAGTTGTGGATCATCAACTTTAAGGGTATTTTGGTTATCAGTACTATGAAGCCTGGCGAATTGATGATTAGGAATGGTCTTGATGCCACTATAATTAACCCCATTGAATGGTTTGGTTGTGAGGCATAATGGACCAGTCATTGTTCTGGATGTAAAGGTCCTAGCAAGGCCTTGTGGCCTTAATGATTTATAACAGCGACTTAAACTTTTATAATTTGTTGTGATACCTCTATTCATATCAAATCTGGTGGACTTCCTCACAATCTTTTTCAATTAAGTGAGATTTCCAAGGTCGATGATGATGACGATTGAAAAAGTCTGGTGGCGTGTGCTTACCAATATGGAAGAAAAGTATATCGATGTCATAAAGATATTAGCTATACACCCAATCCTACTTGGAGGACTGTTTCTTTTGCTTTTGCTTTCTTTTGTCTATAATTGGTATTCCGAAATCCTCCTCTAATTGAGAACGCTGTGATGACAGTTGTTGTTGTTGTTGTTGTTGCAGAAGACTACCCCATTGCAGAGATGATGGTATATTGACAGGATTAACTCTTGGAAATGTCTTCTTTGTAGTTTTCTTTTCAAGCATTGGAAACTTTTTGAGATCAGATGATGAACCACCACTACCAGAAGCTGTAGCTGTAGCAGGCGATAATGAAGGAGATGACAATGATGGCGAGGAAGATGTGGATCGTTCAAGATAATTAGGTCTATAACTAGTATCATTAGTAAATGAATGGATATTAACAGCAGTAGGAGTTTTAGGTTGGGACTTGGTAATGGTGGAATATCTAATTGGCTGTTGTTTAACATTAAATGCCTGTTTCTTAGTCTTTTGTGGTTTTTGTAATGCTGGAAAACTATCAACAGATGAATTCTTGCTATTATTAGGAGATGGAGAACCACCCCATCCATGAAGATCTACTATGGGACTTTGAGCTCTTCCACCAAGAATAGGAAATTCTATGGTACTACTAGACTTTTCAATCTTCTTAATAGTATCTTGCAAACTCTTAAATTTGACCCCAGATTCTGGGAAAAGTTCGGCAAATTCTGTCATGACAATTAAAATTTCTTCAGTGGTTCTATCTTTGAATAACTGTTTATATACATCTGCTAATTCATCTGCTTGAATTGAACCTGATCTAAATGAAGAATTAATTTGTGAAAATTCATCCATTTTCTTATTATCATATTGTAAATAATGTTTAGCTCTTTCTTCAAGTCTCATTCTTTTAACGTTGATAGAATCAGCTTCTTCGGTATTATTCCCATTTCTACCAGCTCTATTACCATTTGGTTGTTGATAAGTAGATAATTGAGATTGATATGCTCTTCCAGCCCCAAATACTATCTTATTATTAGCACCCGTTAATGAACCATGTTCTTTTAACATATGAGCAGTTAAATCTAAATCTTCTCTAAATACCACAAACTTCTTATCCAAACATGATTGGACCATGCAAACATAATGATCCACCCGAAAATGTTCAAATAATTCATCATAATTTTTATAATAATCAGCCATTTTAGGATTATCTTGATCACATATATGACATCTTTCATGACTATCTCTTATATGAATATTTAATTCATCTTCTGAATAAAATCTCTTTTTAACACAATGCTTACAAGCTGGGTGTCCTTTAAACCCTTTTTCATCCCCAATAGTTTGATGATTTTGTAGGGATTTATAATGATATAATGCTAATTCACTAATAAATGCTTTCTTATTATTATAACAAAGAAGACAAAAGTATCGATTATGGTCTTGTTTAATGTGATCTTGGAGGTCTTTAAAGTTATCAAAATGAATCCCACATGCTTTAAAACTACACTTAAGTTCTAATAGTTCAAGAGTATCTTTACAAACTTGTTCATCGGTGAAATATATCTTGAATTCATCATTAAATATTGGCAAGTTTTGAGGGGAAAATTGATTATAATCTTTATCAATGTCTGGTGATATTATCACATCCTCATTGGCAGTTCTACACACAAGACATAGATTTCTTTTATATAAGGCTCTTTGTCTTAAACAACATTTATGACAGGTCTTGTGTTGACATGCTGAATATGATGCATATACAATCTTCTCAGTACAAATTAAACAATGTTGAGATTCATCAAAGTCTTCATGGTCTTGACCTTGTTGTAGACCCGCATCTTTGTATCCTCCAGTATGACTGGCTGTGGTGGTTTTATCCTTTGGTGGCTTTCGTTTATTCCCACCTCTTGAAACTCTTGATTTTGTGGGGATATTACTCATTGATATGGATAATGGCTTTTGAGTTCAATTTGGTGTGTGTAGAGTGAGATTTTTTTCTGAATTTTTCAACCGTTTTTTTTTATTTTTTGTGTTTTTTTTTCATTTACCCGGACGAAATCACCGCACTAATTGATATTTCATCTCTAACTGGCCCATTGATAAGAACAACACTGATTTCACCAATATGTTTAACGTTAGTGCTACCCTTAATGTGACCCGATTATTATCCAATCCTTCTCTTTGCTTGCCTCACTTGACTGTCAAGTCATTTGATAAAATGCCTATTCCTTTTAAAATCCCCAACCATGATGATGTGGTTATCAAAGGAGTTGTTCTTGATAAAGATAATTGTTTTGCTAAGGATAAAGATGATAAAGTTTGGAAAGATTATGAAGCCACTTGGAATCAACTTCAGCAATTCTATCCTAAAGAACATATCTTAATTGTTAGTAATTCAGCTGGAACTAATGACGATCCTAATTATGAACAAGCTACTAAATTGGAAACTGATACCGGTGTAACTGTTCTTAGACATCCTACTAAAAAGCCAGGATGTTTCCAAGAAATTTTAGATTATTTCAAAACTCAAGGGATCGAAAATGCTAATGAAATTATTGTGGTTGGTGATAGGTTGTTTACAGATATGTTAATGGCTAATATGATGGGATCATGGGGATTTTGGTTAAGTGATGGAGTTGAACAATCACAAAAGATTTTTCCAAAATTTGAAAGAAATGTATATCATAGACTTGTTACTCTGAGACCTGATGATCCATTTGTGCCACCTACTCCAAATAGTGGGAGTCCATGAGTTACATAGGTGGTTTTACTTGATTAATGAGAAGTCTCTCATTTTGGGATTTCGCAGCCATTTTGTGCCAGGATTTTATCCTATTCTATTCTGTGTTCCACTAACATGTCAAATATCCCCCGTAATGTAATATTCGATAGCCCTGGTATTGTTACCAATACTGAATCGTCTCCTTCTATTCCAATCCCAGATATTGAATCAATTATCGATTCAAAAACTGTCAATAATTTCCTTCTGTTGTACTTGATAGTTCTTGTCTTTCAATATATTTGCATATTTATATCAGTTCCCTTTGAAGATGTTTATAATAGACCACCAATGGCAATGATTTCATGTTTCTATGATGGAATTATGGTATGTAATTGTTTTGGATTTAAAATCCTCATCATTACTAACATGTTTTTAAGTTCACTCTTTGTTGTTGTATATTCCCATTAGGGTCAGTGATTCCTAGTTTGAAGTCTCTACTTTATTTAACAATCTCAACTATTTTACAACTATTGGGATTAATCATTGCAATTCCTACCACAATAATGGTTCTTAATACTGAATCCATGTATCTGTATGAATATGATAATCAACTAGCTACTTCACTTCGGGTTGATGTCACCATCTACATCCACATTGTTACGTGTATAACTCTATTATTTCATTGTATGGGGTTTATCCTGGCATTTACTAATTGTGCCTTTGCTTATAATGGGTTATCTCGTTTAACTAATCGAGTTGGTCGAAGAAGTCAAAACCATCTTGATCAAATTTTCATGCAAACATTACCAGATTCTGTATTGCAAAAGGAAATCCAATGTGTCCGGGGCTGATCAATAATTATTTAAAACATATTCAATTATAATATATACAACTATATTAACAACTATATTAACAACTATATTAACAACTACAATAATAATATCATATACAACTTCCACCTAAAAGTATGCCATCCATAAAGTATCAGCAGCTGCTAAATTTCTTGGATTAACTGCTTGAGAAATTAATTCTAAAACATTTTGAGTAGCCACCGTTGGACCTGAAGAAATATGACCAACTGAAAGAACTCTTTTAATTATTACTTCAACGTTTACTCTAACAATTTCTCTTAATTGAGTATCTTGAGGAATATTACGTGGAGGATCTTGTTGATTACACCATGAAATCACTTCATCACGAACAAATAATGTTAAATATTGTTCTAAATCAGATTCTGGTTCAGTTAATGCTCTAGCGATAGCTAATACATAAACTGAAAGAATACCTTCCATACCAGTTTCACCAATTAATTTTTGAATATTTGGAGTAAGACGGAATGGAACTAATTCAGCATTATAAATTAATGGAGCTGTTCTACTATATGATCCATCTGGTGAAGTACTCTTACTAGCAATCTTACAAGGAAGCATATCTGAAGTCCAAACATTACCTGACTTTCTATTAACATGAATCTTTTGAGGTTGTCTGGTATTAATACACATCATATAAGTAATGAAAATAAATGATGCATATTGTGAAGTAAATTGTTTACGGAATAACCAGAAATCTTCAAATTGAGGGTAATTATCCACAAAATAATTTTTAATCACATTAGATGGGACCAACATAGTTTGAATAGCACTCAAGATTTCAACTCTAATACTCATTATATCAGGTTTTGGTAATCTAGGATCAAATGCTGCTCTTAATTTTTCAATAGTATAAATAAATGGTTCATCTCTATTCTTACCATTACGACGACAATAATCTTCATAAATTTTTTGAAGAGAAATATCGGCTGGTTCATCATTAATAATCCGAATATGAGGTGAAAGTGGTACTGCAATTGGTAAAGTAAACAGAATATTCCGACGTCTAGTTTCAACTTTTCTTGATAATGTATCACCAAATATCCGGAATAATTGGAAAAGTGATTCTTCCCGTCTACAATGACGAGCAGCTGGAAATTGTACTGCAAAGATATGTTCACTTCCATCATGTCCTCTGATTCTTAATCGTTTATAACAAGCATTAGTTCCTCTTACTAAGTCAATCGTAGGTAAGAATCTTTCAATCTTAACAAAATGATTATTATTATCTTTATTTAAAAGATACTGTCCAGGAACTTCAATTTCTTCAAATTTTTGATGATGAAATTCACTTAAATGTGGACACAAGTTTTCAAGGTTAATTTCCCCAAATCTTCTGTCTAATTTATCTTCTAATCTATCACGCCATTTACGTAATTTCGTAATATAAGTTTCAAGATTAGGTTTACCAATAACAAGATCTTTTTCAAATTCGGTCCTAATTTGTTTTGGAAGAACAGTTTCCGCAAATCTAGTAATATTAGCTTCGGTCACTGGAGGTAATTTGGCGTCATCTCTTGGATTACCAAGTCTATTAAGATATTGAACCCCGTCATTCAATAAGGCTACACTTAATCTATAAGCATCTTCATCAGCAGTACATTTGAATCTTTGATTGATTTGATCAACAAGTGACTCTAATGAAAGAGCAAGAAGTGGGTATGCTGTTTTCAATATACCCATGATTTCTTCAACGAGTTCCCATGACTTTCTTGATTCTGGTGAAGGGATATCTTTCATAGGTTTAGGCCCAGCTCCAACTCCGCTTGATTCTCCTGTCTTGGCATCTCCGGTTGGAGTACTAGTACTATTTTGGGTGTCATCCTTCAGTTTACTCTCTGATGCTTCTGTTGATTCTTCACCTTCTTTCTTATCGACTTCCATGTTGGTATCTTCATTCTTATTGTCATCTTGTTTGTCTTCACCATCTTGTTTGGTGGTCAGTTCAGCTTCTTGAGTATTAGCGGCAGGAGTTTCCTCTTCTTTTTCTTCTTTCTTTCCTTCATCTTTATCTTCCTCTTCCAGTTCTTTATCTTCCTTGCTACTAGTACCTTCTTTAGTACTTTCATTTTCTCCGTTGTCTTCTTTGTCTTCTTTTTCTTCTTTATTATCATCCTTATCTTCTTTTGGTTCTTCCTTCTTATCTTCAGTACTTTTAGCGTTTGCTTTATCATCTTTAGCTTCAGAAGTCACATTTTGCTTAGACATCTCCATATATTGACGTTGCTTAGCAGCAAAATCTTCTTTGGTAGTACGAAGGTGGAAATGTAATGCCTGAGGATAGCTCTTAGCTATACGGATAAGCACTTGTCTAGCTAATCCAGCTTCTTTATAAGATAAAGATGAAAGTAATTGAGGAATAAAAGTTATCCAATACCACACAGGAACTTCACCTCTAAAGTTTTCAAAAGCTTGTGTTAAAGTACCAGAATTATCATCCAAACTAATAAGCCAAAGGACTCGAGTAAGAAGTTTTCTAGTTTTCCCATTTTTGTATAACCCAGCTGCTTGTAAATAACAACTAATGGCATTATTGGCATAAACCATATCATTAGAATTTTCTTTGAAACGACGATCATTAAAAGCACCCCATTCAGCCCAAGCTTTTGGAAGGTTAAGGTCAATTTGAACCGAAGTAGCAAAAGCTTTATTAGCTTCATCCTTCTGATTCAATTTATTTAAAAACATCCCTTTCAAAGTGAAAAATTCAGCCTTTTGTTGAGTAGCAAAATATACTAAATTAGTATTACTAATAACATCTAATCCAGTATTTAATTCATTTGGATTTTGATAATGACATTTGACTTGCTCTTTCAATTTAAGAAAAGCTTCTTGAATTTCAATATTTGGAAGTTGATAAATCTTAGTTAATTGATTAATACAAACTTCAGCCATTCCATGTTTTCTAGCTACATGAGCAAATCTATTAATCACCCAAGCAATTTCATGGAATCCTCTATAAGCATAAGAATTAGCATTGCTACCAGAATTGGATTGTTGAAGTACTGGAATAAATGGCATGTAAACTTCATTTATAACCAGGAATGCATGTTGACGCCAAGTGATTAAATCATTCCAAATATTAATATCATCCCAAGTATTAGGTAATCTTTCACGCCATACTTGTAAAACTCTCTTTAAATCTTGAGATTTAACATCTAAGTTTTGAGCATTAGTAGAGACTAAACTAGCATATACTTGAGATGCTTCCATAAATTCAACATATTGTTGAAATGTATGTAAAAGTGGGATATGAGCATTACTAAATTTGGGAGGTAATCCATGCCATTTTCTTAAAGCTAATTGGATCCCTTCATCACATAATCTTGAAAGATCTTGTAAACTTTGTTTCTCTTGTCCAAATCCTTGTAAACAAAGGAATGTTTCAAATACTTGTCTTCTTGGAGTTGGAACATCCATAACACTTTTAACGGTTTGATCCAAAGTTTCTCTATCAGCATTCCAATCAGCAACTCTCCAACCACATTCTAAAAGAAGATCAGAAAATCCTTCATGCTTAGCAAGTTCAGTAAGGATATCCCAATGTTGAAGTTTTTCAGTACATGAAATCCAATGATCTTCCCAAAGAGCATATTCAGACTCTCCATAAGGTAAAGCACCACTTCTAGCTTTAATTTGAGCGGCTTCATATAATTGTTGAGCCTTATCCCAATGGCCAATTTGTTCAAATGATAATGCTGATATGGTTTCTGAATATTTAGCTCTACGTCTCCACAATCCATAAAACATATCATCTTCTTTTAAGCTAGCAAATAATTTTGATAATGCATCTTGAGTTACTTCTCGAACATCGGCATTACCATTAATTGATTCTTCTTCAATATTTTCAAGAATATGAATTCCATGAGACCATGCAAGGAAATTAGATGCAAGGCATTCGACTGCAAATGGAGGTAATTGAAGTTCATGACATTTAGAAATCCCTTCTAAAAGAGTTTGAATGACATTTGGTCTACTGTCAATTTGGCGAGTATGATAATCTTTGGATAATAATACCACCAAAAATCTAGTAAAATCAAGATGTTCAGATCTTGGGATAGATCTGAAAGCAATTGGGAAAACTGTTGACCAAGCATTATGAACAGTTTCTCCACTTTGATAAAACATATCAATCAATGGTTCTAAAATAGCCCCAGCTCTTAAATCAGAGATTTCATTCAAAAATTGTTTATGTTTTTTCATAATACTATCCAAATCATCACTCACATCAACTTCCATATCATCTTTTATAGTAAATGGAAATGAATTCACTGGAGCAAGTTTATATTCACTTTCAATCAATTGGATTTTTTTATCAAAATCAAAAGATCCATAAATCAATTGTAATGCTTGATTAAGCCATGGATAATCAGCTAAATATTCCCAATTTTGTTCTCTAATGACATAATATAATCTCTTGTTTATATCACGCTCTAAACTTTTATTTAAAAGTGACATCAATTTATGACGTATTGAGACATCTGCAGATCTAGTTCCAACTAAAAATGGTTGTTCCATCCGTACGGTTAACTCAGTATTACTAAAAGTGTCGGCTTCAAAAATATCAACAATTATTTGATAAAACTCTTTAGAAAGGGTAGGTTCACCTCTAATCTCAAATACCATCATCTTTGCAAGAATTGCTGCTTTTTCTTTGGTGGTTGGGAATAATTCCGTATGAGAAAATACCCATCCTTTTACAATATTAATGATTTTTTCCAAAGTATTTTTATCTAAAGATCTTTCAATTAATTGAGCAAGTAATGATAAAAATATCCGTCTTTGATCTCCCAAAGTAGATATTCTCATAGATGATAAATTCAAAATCCTTTCTAATAATCTTGTAGTCATTTTTGCTTCATATTCAGCATTAGAACTATCAGCTGTACTAGATTGTGATCCTTGATGAGTAATAGTAATATGGTCTTTACATAATTTGCTAAAAGTTCTCATGATAATAGGTAAAAGCGGATCCAAAATATTTGGTCTATAGTTAGCTAATGTCCAAGATAAAGTGACCCCAGCAGCAACAGAAGGCATTTCATTCAAGTCTTCTGAAACGGTTGTAGCCAATAAAGAAATGAAATCTTTAACTTCATCATCCATTTCTTCAGTAGTTTCTCCTGATTTTTCTTCATTGATGGCTTGTAAAATAGTTCTCAATACCCTTTGTAAAGCTTCTTGAATATCATGATTGTCAGACTTTATACACTTTTCTAACAATTTATGCAAATATGGAAGATTATCAATGATCCAAGATGGTTTTTTCCATTCAAGAACAACACCCAATACTTCTAAAGCATTCAAACAATATCCTAAAAGATTAGATGAATTCAAATCATTAGAAAGTAAAAATTTCTCAAAGAATGTTAATTTGACAGACACATCTTGCCAATAATCTGAGCTTAAAAGTTTATTCAAGATTCCTAAAGCTCTTTGACCAAGTTCACTTTCTGATGCTCTTTGAGGACTAATACATACATAACGAATTAAGAACGTTACACAAGCTTCTTTTTGACCTAAAGGAATGGAGAAACTTGGTGATGTGGTGAAATCATCATTATTTTGTTTATCTTCTTCCATATTATCTTCTGAAGGTTTGGCCTCTTTTTGAGCCCGTTTTTCCCATTTCAAAATCAAATCAGCCAACTCAATTGCTAATACTTGATTTTCAATGGCTGGATTGGCCAAAATAGTCAATTTCCCCATGGCAGTAATAATACTAGATATAAAATGTTCTCTAGCAATGAAAAATATATCAGGATGTTGTACAATAAATTGATATACGTTCAACACTTGAGTGACATTAAATCCATCTTCTGAAATAACTCTACGAGGCCATTTTAACCAACTTAATGAGGAATCTCCTTCAACTCTTTCGGGCATTACTGGAGCTAAAATATCAAGTGCTTGTTTAACCAAGTGTCTAGAATCAGTTTGATGAGTCCGTAAAAGTGCCACAAATACTTGAGTAGCAAGTTTGGAAGGAGTCTCATAAGCAGCAATAAAATAAGAAGTAGTAACATAAGCAACTTGTTTGGTGATATTATCCTCTAATTTGATATAATTCCATCCAAACTTGATGATATCCTTACGATATTCACTAGTATGTTCAGATCCCCATTTAAGTAAAATAGAAGTTGCTTCTAAAAGTTGATACCTATAGCTATCAAGTTTACCTGAAGTATGACCAGTAATAATATCATTAGTGGATTTCCAAATATTATTATGAAAAGCTTCCAACCATGATGGAGTTTTCTTATCATCTTTAAAGAATGCGTCTATATTACCAGATTTTTGGGCTTCATATAATATAGCAGAATTGAAAATCTTCTTTAAAACAAAAATCTTAGCCTTTAAATTAGATTCTGGTCTCATAATGAAATCTGAGCATGTTTCCAAATATTTTTCTTTGTAAGATATATCATCACTAGCAACAATTGCATTGAAAATATAATCTTCTACATGGGTAGGAACTTTTCTATCAAGAGATAATGTTTCATCGACAATTGAAAATAATAATTCGATTTCATCGGGGTTACTCTTTAAGAATTTGATAGCAATGGCTTGAATCTTGAATACTGCTTGATCAGATTGGAAATATGAAGCAGAAGCTTGAGAAATCTCAGTTTTTGAAACATCTTTAATCATCTTGAAAAGGTTGGTAACTAATCCATGTTGACTCTTAAACCATTCTTGTTCAACATTGCTCATACTTTCTAAGATATCGACAGCATTAGCAAATTTAATCACTTTGATGGCGTAATCAGATTCACTGCCAATATCTTCAACTAAGGAATCCATTTTATCCTTGATTAAATCTCTAATATTTTGACATCCATCCATTCCAACAAAATGTGCCAACATATTCCCTAACTTCCTATTTTTAAAATTATTAAGGAAATATTCAATTGAATTCTCAGCAAATCTGTTAAGAAATTTGGAAACTGGAGTTCTAAAAGGAGAATTTTGATGACGATCTAAATGACCTTCCAAATATTGTAAAGTATTAATAATTTCTTCCATAAATGTAAAAGCTTTGGCTGGTAAAAGATGGAAAATATTTAAAATAGCAATAACAATTTGAACTGTATGATTATTTTCTAAATCTTGACTTGAAATTTGTCTAAGAGTATTTATTTGAGCCCATGCCATTAAATGATCTAATAATTTACGACCAATTTCAACTCTGAAATATGAAATCAATAATTCTAATAATTTAGCTAAAGCTTCTAATCCTGAAACTGTTAATCTTTTATGATCAGATAAATTCATTAACATAGGACGAAGACCATTTTGAAGTAATTCTTTAGGAAGTTTTGAATTTTCTTGAAGTATAGATTTTAATCCTTGATGAGCAGCATTAATAATTTCAGTTGATTTATTACAAAGAGCTTTAAAGAACACACCTAAAATTCTAATTCTGGCTTCAGCTAATGGACCTAATGAAAAATCTGGTCTAATTAATGCATACGATAAAAGTTTAATACAAACCACTCTTAGTTCAATTAATTGTTTGGAAGTTCTGTACTCGTGAAGTCTATGAACATTAGCAAGAGATTCATCTTCAGCATCAACCAATGCTAAAGCCTCGAGTAAAAGTCTATTCAATTCATCATTGAAAGTCAAAAATGAATCATCGAGGTTTAAACAAAAGGTAATAGCATCAATGTTACCAATTTGCATTGGGAATGGTAAAGCTCTTAAAGGTTTTCCAAATATCGGTGTTAATAATAATTGCTTACAAGGACCAATGATAGTAGCAATAGAAACATTAGTAGTTTCTGACAAAACTTTTAAAGATTTTTTAGATAAATCACGAACGTGAGGGTTTGCACTAGCTAAATCATAAACTAAAGCACCAGCAATAGTTTGAAATGGTTTTTCTAAAAGTGTTTCTTTTGAAACTCCTACATTACAATCATGTAATATTTTTAAAACCAATGATTCAGCAAGTTCTCTAACTCCCAGTGGAGCAGTTTCGGGAGTATCTCTAGCAATGAAAAAGATTGAACGAACCAATTCAAATTGACGTTTAGAAAACCAACTAATAGGAATATTTAAATCTTCCACCAAAGTTTTAAGACCTAATACACCTCCTAATTTGGTATAGTAATATTCACTATAACAACAATGGGTGAATTTATAAAAAATTGACCGGAAAAATGGAGAATATAAGGCATCATCATTAGATCCAAAAAGAGCCACGGTAGTTGAATGAATTAATTTAATGGTATCAACTCCTTTATCTCTAACATCTTTATCCCAAAAACTTAAGGCATAATTCAAAGCATTTAAAAATGAATGTTCACTAATATATACTTTACCTTCTTTATCATTAACGGAAAATTGACGTTCCTTTTTAACTTTCTCAACCACAGAAACTCTTAAATATATCAATACAAAATGAACAGTAATTCCATTTAAAAGTTTATTAGCTTCTTGTTTTAATTCTGGTACTGTTACTGAAAAGAAAAGTACTTCAAGTAATCTACTAAATAATTTTTGTTGGATATCTAATTTCCCTAAATCCTTAACATCAGAATCTTGTAAATCAATAGAATCTTCAATTTTGTCTTGTTTTAAAAGTTCAACACATTTGGAAATATAATTAGGTAAATCATCAGGAATAGGAGTGGTATCAATCAATAATTTAAAAATTGATGATAAATATTTAAAGGCACTGATTCTATAATGAATTTTAATTCTACCATCTTCAAGTAATTTTATAGCTGATTCAACCCCAGGGGTAATAGATACTGGGACTTCGCCATCTAACCCATGAATCAGAAATAAAGCCTTAACTTCTTGATCTAAAGCTGATTGAGACATCAATTTATTATAAGGTTTAAAATGTTTATGATTTCTACCACCTAATTTCCCAAGAATTCTAATGGCAGTATGAGAATGTTGATGATGATAAGGTACTGGTTCAAGATGTTTCCAAAGAGCACTCATAATTTCATCAATTACTGGTTCAATCATAGGATCAAAATATTCGGCTGTTAAATTATCCACACATAATTCAAAAGTTCTTAATCCTTGACTAACCAATTCTTGTGATCCATTTAAAGCATGTACTAAAGGTCTAGTTAAATAATTCAAATGTGGAACTAATACTGAAAGTCGTACTGGAACTGTTAAACAAAGTTCCACATAAATATCTCTTTCATAAGGACGACGAGCATTAGTGATCATCTTATTAAGACTTTCTAGTAACACTGGTAATATTGGCATGATTTCTTTATACAAACTTTCAAATCTACCTCCACTTATACTTCTAAACAAAATTCTTACCAAATATGAGTAAACAATTGGTTCTTCAGCATTAGTAGAATATTTTAAAGATTCCAATATTAAATGGTTTAAATGGGGTAAAATCACCGCTTCATTGGTAGTAGGAAACAAATTCACTGACATAAAACATAATTTAAATAATCTGATTAAAATATTGGATTTTACTAAATCAATTTTCCCCAACTCTGATAATTTAGATCTAAGAAATGATACCAATAATCCAGAAAAATTTGCTGAGGTGATTTCTGAAGCTAAAAAGAATTGTGGTAAATGTAATAATGCGGCATTTTCCAACATGGATTCAAATAAAAATGGTAATTCTGCTCCTACAATTTCATTAAATGAAGCAGGATCTATATGGATAAATATAGTGGCAAAAATCTCCATCAAATCCTTTTCTTCCTTTGATGAGGTTATAGGTAAATTTGGACCACCACTGGAGAAATCAAATGCTTTTGTTTGAGGGGAAGCTTTTGGTTTTGAAATTGAAAAGAACCTTAAACAACTAATTCCGCATCTAAATAATTCTCTTAAAATATTCACTTCTTCAAAAGAAATAATTTTAGCTGATTCGTTCCATTTATCATAATTAACAGTTTGACCACCAATCTTTGGATCTGAAGAAGTGGGTTGTGGGGGTACTGGAGGATTGCAATTTCTTAATCCAAATATAACTGATTTTAAAAACGTCATTAATGTTCTGAATAAATATCTAGCATCTTTCAACATATCTGAGTTAAGGTTGGAATTTGATGAAACCAATGGAGAACAGTCTTCAAGATTAAATATATCAATGACTTTTTGGTCATCAGAATCATCATCATCATGTTGCTTTTGTTGTTTTGTTGCTTCTGTTTCATCATCTCCGTCTTCATGCTTTTCTTCTTTTCTACCCAGTTTATCATTATCAGACACTGCATCAGTCATTTCAACATCTTCATCTTCTTTTTTCTCTTTTTCATCTTCTTCTTCACTTTTATCTGAAGCACTATCATCAACTTCTTTAGTATTTTCCAGCACATCATTATTATCATCTTTTATTACTGAAGAAGACCCTTGATTAGATTTTTCAGAAATTTTATTGATAGAAGTATTTTCAGGAAGTCTTTTAGAAGTATAACTATTAACAACTTTCTTGGATTCAATTTCTTTTTTATCCTTATTCTTTTCAAAATCTTTATGAACTCTTAAAATATGACCATATTTTCTATTAAGACTTTTGAATCTTTTAGCATAAGAATCGATTATAATCATAAATAACTGTCTTCCTTCTAATTTATTTGGCATTTTCATAATTCTTTCCACCAAATTTAACAATAATTTGGCACTCATGATTTGAACCGTTAAAGCTAAACTATCATCTTTTAATAAATCACAATAAATGGTAACAGTCAACCAAATTTGTTTTGGGGTTAATTCATTTCTAACATTATGAACAAAATCAGCCACTGTAGAATAAGCTAAAGGTCTTAAAGTTTCAAATGCAGTTAATCCTTCTCCTATAAGGATTTTTTCATCAAATAAAAGTTCTATTTTAGATATAAATTGAGATCTAAAAGGAGTTGATAAAATATGTCTAGTAGCATGGAGTAATTCTTTACGAGCTACTGATAATTCAGCAGGACAATCTTGTAATAACCTTAAAATTACATCAGGAACTACTTTAGCTTGTTCAGGAGCTAAATGTTGATTAGCATATCCTCTTATAAATACATAAGCTAAAAATGAAGCTGCTTTAACTTGGCCTAGAATAAAATCACTATAAGCTTGTCTATTTTTGATATCTGGAGAAATTGATGTAACAATCTTAGGCTTTGACCCGTCAGCCAGGGTGGATGATTCGGGCTGTTCTGATTGTTTTGATTGTTCTGATTGTTCTGATTGTTCTGATTGTTCCTGGTCTGGTTGTTCTGATACTCCAGATCGTTCTCTATAAGCCTTCTGTTGATCTACCTGTAATGTTAAAATATTAACAATCTTTGGTAAGAAAATTCCTAATGATGATCCAACTAAATTCTTATAAGAAGAATATAATGATACCATAGTTATTGGACATTCTGCCAAAGTTTTAAAGGAGAACATGGCTTTATTTAAAGTTTTGGTAGAATTATCTTCAACAAATGAAGCTGGTGACATTTCTTTTGATGATTCATTCCCACCATTATTTGTTTCTTGTGAAGGAGAATTAGAATTATTATTATTATTATTATTGTTAAATACATTAGAAATAGTTTCAGGCATATTATCATAAATTTTCCCAATGATATCAATAAACCCTTGGGCCTTATCAGCCAAATTATTTTTGTAAGCCTTATGTAAACTGGTGATAATTTTCATACATAATACCCCGTTATCTTCATTTTCATCAACCAATACATCAGTTAATTCTTGTAAGATTTGTTGAGAATATGGTTCAAAAGTTTCATTCATAATTGACCGATGAAGGATTTCCAAGATTGAATTTCTAACTTTTTGTTCGGATGCTTGACTATTAAAAGTGATTGGAACTTCTTTTAAATAATTGAGAAAGATTGGTATTAAATTTGATAAAAAGTATTCATATTCAGTAGCACCATTAAATGTTTCAATCATATCTAATAATTCACTCAATATGGAGTGGACTTCTTTATAATCACCATTGTCACTGAGTCGGGACACGAATGTGTCCAACTGTGTCTTATATGACATGGTTTTATCAAAGAAAAAAACGATGAACTTGGGGTTATTCCTCTATTGAGGTATGTTAGTTTTGGTAAGTGTTTATAAATGAAAATGCTGAAAAAAAAAATTGTGGGAATTCGTCTGGAGCTAAATCGAGCGAGATCATGTGCATGTCATGTGATGAGATTTTTATTTACGCATCGAGAACACGAAACTAAGAACAGGGCACTAACTAGCACTAACTAGCACTAACTACTAAGAGTCGATTGATAGTACTCACTTATATATATAACAGTTAAACAATATACACTCACTAAGAAACTGTTACCATTCAATTCTGACAATCTCCTGTTCAATAATCTGTTCAATCTCCTGTTTCTCTATGGTTGCACAATTCCCCAAATAGCGAATTTCACGAATCGCAATGCTGCAAAAAAACAAATTAAAATCATCATTTTATTTATTTATACATAGGAGGTGGAATAGAAGTAGTATTACTCTTAATCTCTCTCACCAATAACACTATATTACCTATACAAACACAAGCCAAAAAACTGAATGATAACCAACTCATCACTTCAGCCTTTTTCCCCCCATCGACCTCAATCAAATTCATCGATGATAACGTCACTAAACATGTACTAGCTTTTACTGATTCATGTTGTAACATAGCACCAATCCCCCAAAGTAATACATTAACTGAAGATATTCCACATATAATCTTCCTGGCTGAGAATTTCCCCGGTAATAATGGAACCATAATCCAAAAGGTTATCCCTAAACATAACAACGTCAATATCAATCCTACTGTTAATACATATGCATAACAAATGCTATTGAATTTACCAGCTAATTTAACCAAATCAATTGAGGAAGTATTGTGACTACCAGTTTCTACTGAAATCAAAGGATATGAAGTCATATTATTAATTTTATCAAAGGTAGTGCACGTCAAGTCATCTTCAACCCCAACACAAAAACTTAAATATCCAATTTTTATAGAAAATTTTGATAAATCTTCATTAGGATCAGATTTGGTTTCATTCAAGGTTACTTTCAGAAATTCTTGTTGATTGAAACTATATTTAGTTAAATAGATACTGGAGAGATTATCATTTTCGGAATAGCAACTCATTAACAAGAAGCTTAATAAGAAAGTACTGATGAATAAGAATATGAATAGGAGAAAATTAGGTAATTTAGTTACAAGTCCAAACATGGTTTGAGGAATAGTGGTTTTAGAGGAATGGTGATTTAGAGGGAGACCTACTACTTATATAGAATTTAGAGGTTTATCTCTGGAAAATTAACTTACTACTACCATCATATAGGCCTCTATATACATTTGTATGGACATGTGTTTATGAGAGTAAAATCTGAAACCTCGTATAGTATTAGGGTTGATTCAAAAGTGTTTCAGGTTTAAAATTTCGCAGCAATTTTTAAGGCCGAGAGATATTTTACAATGAGATATTCTTTCTCATACATTAATATATATTTATAGATCTAGCTCTAGACTATAGATAGCTTCTAGACTGTAGATAGCTTCTAGACTATAGAGGAATTCTATACTGTAGATGGATTCTAGACTGTAGATGGCTTCTAGACTAAAGATCCGAAAATCTAGGATCCACCCTATATGAATCTAGACCAAATGGATCTTATCAAAACCCACCCTAATCTTAATACCAATAAAGTTGTAAATGGGGTTGCAAATATTGGTAATACTTCAATCAAAGGATTATTTCTTAATTTAATTGATGCTGATACAGTATGATCTTTAGCTTTTTGTAAAGTATTGTTACTGGAAGGATCAGGATCATTTGGTTGTACAAAGGAACCAGACTTAAAAAACTGTTCCATTAATTGATCTTTTTCATACCATACTTTATATAACCATTGTTCGAAATTTTTTAAATCTTCATCTTTAACATCATCAATATCAATTGTTTCTTCACCTAAAGGAATTTCATCAATTTTAAATGATCGAATATGATAACAAATCTTTGGGGGCCCTTGACCTAAAAAGAAGATTTTCTTTAAAGTAAATAAATCTTCACCATATTGATCACCTCTTAAACCTCCATATCCAGTAGTTATATCATATACTACTGTAATAGAATTTCTTAGTTTTCTTAAGATTAAAAATAATCCTCTTACTCTCGGAAGTAAAACATGTTTTAAAATTGGTAAATTATTTTTTTCACAAAATTCTCTAGATTTTTTAGTGGTTCTATCTGATGGTACTGTACCTTCAGGAAACAAAAGAATTTGATAAGGATATATGGCATCAGATGATAATTTTTCTTTAGGCCAAAATTTAACCCCACCAAATTCAGATGAAATATTTGTAGATGAAACATGTTGAACCCCTGCTGCCGGTCCCGATCCTCTAGCATTAGCATCAAGTTCAAGTAATTGATTAGTTAATAATACTTTATCTTTTTCCCATTTTCTTGATAAAAACATAAAATTAAAATTCTTCATTCCATATCCTAATATTGGAAGATTAGATAAATCTTTTAAAATAATATATACATTATCAGCCATATTTGCTGTATAACTAAACCACCAAAGATAAAACCAATCGGTGTAAATTTGATGGTTAGCTATTAATACAGAATTAGGACTTATGATTGATGATAACACATTATCACCAATTTGTTTGAATGAATCAGTAGATGGCATGGTTTTTGGATCATAGGTAATGGAAATATCGGTAGGACTGGCACTAGTAATGACAAATGTTAATAATTGAACAAACTGTCTTTTAGTATAATTGATTAAATCTTGTTTATAAGTAGGATGATTTTGGAGTATGATTAAGAAAACATATTGAGTCCATACAAGTGAAATACACCCGAAGAAGAATATCACTAATAGTAGGATATTTTTTGCTACTAGTATTGGTAATGGGAGTATAGATTTAGGTTGGGGTTGCATAGTGGAATTGTCGGAATGAGAATGGGAATGAAATTGGTGGTGATATGGGAGTGTTATTAGTGGTGGAGGAGTGTTATTAGTACTGGTGGTGTGTTATTAGTACTGGAGGAGTGTTATTAGTGCTGATGGTGTGTTATTAGTGGTGGCAGCGTGATGATATTCTATAGCGCTACAATATAACACAGTGGCAATACAATATGATACTATGACAATATAATATGGTACTCTAGCTGTCAAATACACTTCAGGGCACTTATATAGTACAATATATATCCAATTGATTTATATAACCTTTATCGGATTATAGAAATGTGTCAAAAATAACCTTATTTGATGATCCGTTTAATGATTTATATAATCATTTGCATGGTACATTTTATTTTTTTGGGCTATGATGATGGTACGCACACTCCCAACGGAATCGGAGAATAATTATATACCGATAGAAATAGTTAGAAATAGTTAGTCGTATATCAATTATTAATTATAAACTACAAACCCCATTCATGTTCATTGATCTTACCTCATAGGAGATGCATTCAATATATCATCAAATAAATAATCAATATTCATCCCGACCGATTTTAAATCATCTAATTGAGGAATCAATACGTTTAAAAATGATTTGAATAATGGTTGATCTTTAATTAACAATTTACAATTATTGTCATCATCCGGATCTTCAGGAATTAAAATAGTACCATATAAATGTTTGGTAATAGAACCAATAAGTTTATTACCTTCCTCAATACACCAATTAACTATTCCACTTGAATCAACTTGTCCTTGATTATCTCTTTCGAGAATTGGGGATATACACTGTTTATAAGTTAAAATGGTTTTTTTCATTATAGCCACATTAATTATAATTAAATTTGATAAATAATTCCCTACATCAGTTTTCGTAGATCCTTGAACATTAACCACTAATTTTGATACCGTCGTATTTAAATTGTTTGATACGGCTTTTAAAAATGTACTAATTCCTTTATCTAATACTCCAAAACTATAATAAAATTCCAACATTTCTCCTAATTCTGAAGTTTTCAACCTAGTGATAGTATGTTGTAAATTAAATGATAATGATCTTTGGACTTCTAGTTTCCGATTGGATATCTTTAACTTAATCACATCCATTAATAATTTTAATTCATCTAATGCGATAATAGTTTCTTGATCTTTAGCTTGTGCTTTCAAAACGATTCGTTCAATATTTCCAAGTTTATTTTCAATATAATGAATTAATCCAACCCCCTCATGAAACTTATTATGAGCTATTTCGATATCGACTTCATCTAATCGATCTTCAATTCTTTTTAATTCATTGAAGAATTGTCCTTTATCTTTAGCACTAAAATTCGAAAATTTCCCATTAGCAGAGAAATCATGAGATCGATTTCTTGAATGAACTCGAGCTGATATATCTTGTAATAATATATCAGCACTATGTCTATGATTACCACTTCTTCTTTTATGTGATGATGGACTAGCTGCTCCATTAAATCCTCCATCTTCTTCTAAAATCCCCGAGTTTCTAAATGATTCTCTTAATTGTTTCTTTTCATCATCTGTTTCTAGATCTTCTCCATTAATTGATCTCCTACTATCAAGTAATCGATTTTTTTGTAATAATTCATTTTTCCCCTTATTATATGCTTCAGTTATTTTCAAAAAATGATCATACCTATCTGTTTGATAAATATAGCTTAGTGATTTAGCAGTAATTTTTATTATATATACATCAGGATCATGTTGTTGTTGCTGTTGTTGCTGCTGATGTTGTTGATTAAGTCCTTGGTTGATTACTTGGAGCTGTAAATCATGTAATGACCAACAATGTACCGCTTGAAGTCTTGATTTATTATTCTTGTTATTATGATTATTAGCACTAGATGATTTTTTAGTTGCTATTAATACCAAATCATTTAATACAAATATATGAATAGCTTTTGTAGCCTTCCAATTTCCAATATTTAATTCAGACCATCTTCCACTTTCTGCTAATACATGTCTTCCTGATACACTTTGAATGAATTTTGAAGCTCCTTCAACATGTTTAAACAAAGATTGTAATTCATTAACCCACATTTTTTCCAAGATTAAAATCGAAGACCGATCCTTTTTCTTGGTATTTTTACCTCCCGAGTGTCCATATGGAGATTTTTGATCGGGTTTTTCTTCTAATGCCAATCTTCTTTCAGCAGAATCTCTAAAATCATCTAGCACATTATATAAATCTTTGGTAGTGATTCTTAATTGTAATAATTCATCTTGGGTATCTTTCAAATCAGTCATAAGTTCAAGAATATGTTTTTGGTTTTGATTAATATTTTCCTTCAAATTTTTAGTTACCACAGCCTTTTGTTTAGTGAGGACTTTATAATAATCATCAATCTCAGCAGCAGTTCCATTAGATAAATCTTCCATAATCTTTTTATTAATGTTATCGGTTTCACCAGAACCAGTGTCAGCACCAGCATTAGCACCACGGCCTCCATCTTTTCCCATGGCATCAGGTAACTGAGGTACAGGCGGTAAATTACTAGCATCTATCATATTCTTAGTATGGGCGGCGGCCGTTGCTGAAGCATGGATACTTAATCTTCTGGTATTCTTTCGACTAGTACTCTTATTGTTTGCATAGGGATTAGGAACTTGTAATGAAGACTTTTCATCAGCAGCCTTAAATCCATCATTATTACCAGGAATAAGTCCATGATCATTAGAACTATCATTGTTGATCTCTTGCTTATTGTATGCGTAAGGAGATTGATTCACCGCATGGGTGTTGGCATTGGCGTAAGGATTATTGACTTTGGCTCCAGCGTTGCCAACCTGCCAAGGAGCTCTACTTTTTCTATGTGCTGCTCTAGTATCAAAGTCCATGTCAATCTATATATACACTCCCCTATTCAATATAATTGTTAGTTAATCACTGGTTGTTTTTTTGATTTATTTCTATCAACTATTTTCGCACCACCAGTTCTTATGAGAAACAAAAAACAAAAAACAAAAAAAAAAAAAAAAAAAAAAAAAAAACCCATTTTTTTTTGATAGTTTAAAGGCTGCTCAGGTTCAAGTTATAAGACAATGTCTTTATCAAGTACCGAGTTGAATTATTTGGTATGGAGATACCTACAAGAGTCAGGGTTTGAATTGGCCGCATATGCTTTTGATAAACAAGCACTCTGTCTGTCATTTGAAGATAATAAAAACCAAGAAGTACTTTCAAAGATTGAGTCAGGATTCTTAGTAAACCTTGTACAGAAAGGACTATTATACTCATTGACCGAGGAAGAATTAAGGACAAAAGAGAATAGGTCCGAAATACTAACGTTCTTTGGGTCCTTATTGAAGGAAGAAAAGGATATAAAGATGTTTGAACTGGGAATATTACCTAATGGTAATCCGCCACAAGAGTCTTGCTCCTCTTCTTCATCGAAGGCTGCAGCAGCTAAAGAAATTAAAGAATCATCACCCCATGATATAAAAGATGGGTTTACTACCGAAATATTAACCCCAGGGTTCACCTTTAATGAAAGTTTGTTATCAAGATGGCATCCAAGTTCTCAAGTATTGGCATTTATAAAAGAAGACTCAAATCTTCTAATAAGTGCTATAAATGACAATAAAATCGTCGAATCAGCCACATTAAAAGGACCAGGGTTGGATAAAATCAATGAAATAACCGCATTAGCTTGGTCACCTTTAGGGAATTTAGTTACTACTGCTAATACTAGTGGAGATCTTTGTTCATGGTCCCCAGATGGTAATTTAAGAAATATCACCAAAGGAGTGATTAAAACTACTGATGAACCATCTCAAGAAATGGCAATTATATTTGATATTAATTGGTCACCTAATGGACTGTATTTCAGTACATTTGATTCACAGGCTAGAATCTGTATATGGAATAGTACCAATTTAAATTTAATTAAAGAGATTCATCCAAGTTCAAATTCAGATGATACATCTACTAGTTGGGGATTTTGTTGGTTAAGTGATCTGAAATTTGCTCTTTCTATTACGTCTAATTCTATAAGGATTATGGATGTAATTAATAATGGTTCAGATATTGAAATAAAATTATTGGCAGACCTAAAAGGACACGATGGAATTGCTTCAAATGTTAAATTCGATACGGATACTAGACTTTTAGCCTCATATTCATCAGGAGATCATTTAATAAAATTATGGCTGCTGAATTCTTCATCACCAGAAACTGCTGTATTGACTGATAACGATTCAAAGATTTCCCCCTTGATTCTATTAGACTGGTTACCTAATAAACGATTAGTTAGTATATCGATAAATGGAATTATAAGGATATGGGATATAACTGAATCAAAACTTTTAACCCTGATGAATATTTTCAAAGATTCTCGGGGATATAAATTGCCTGATGATGATTCTCATACTATAGGTCATGGATCATTAATTTATTGTAGTTGTTTATCCCCTAATAAAACATGGCTAGTTATAGGGGATGATAGTGGTAGAATAAGTATTTGGAATATTAATGATGGAATTAAATGTCAAGGAATTTTTGATCATTATGCTCCTGATGGATCTATATTAGATCCAGAATCTGGTAATGGAATATGTGATATATCTTGGGATTGTAATTCTTCTAGTATAAGTATTTCTTATAAAGGTACTTGTAGTACTGTACTTAATTGGAAGAAATGATTGGAAAATTTTTCTATTAGAATGTATAACTAACGAGTTCTGTTTATTTTTATTGTACTATATATTTATATATAAAATTTACATATTTGAAACGAATTAAAATTAACTAGAAATAATAGCTTTGGTTTAATTAGCAGCTTTAAGTTTCTCAGAAGCAGCTCTAACAGCTGGATTAGCACCAGGGAAGAATAAATCCATATAACAAGTTCCTAAAGATACAAAGGCAAAAAGCACTCTTAATAATGGTGGTTGTTGAGCTTGATCATCTTCACTGGTAGGTTTATTAATGGGTTCATTTAAATAAGATTGAATTGATAAGAAAAGAGAAGCCCATGATAACATTTTATTTTTCATAAACATGGCGGCCATAGGCAATGATTGTGATACCATGGATGAGGCTTCACCTCTTGGTTTGGCTGGGAAGTGTTTATAAGGAACAACTAAATCTTCTCTAACTTTTGACATGGTGGTGTTAATTAGTTAATGGTGTTAATCAACGACTGGTAAATGTCGACGATGATTTTTCGGTGCGGACTTTTTCTGAGGGCTTCTTTGATATCGTCGTCGTAAAAGTGGCTGGATAAGGTATGATTGATAGAGTGAAGCATAGGGATAGAGTGGAGTATAGGGACGTTGCTTGATGGTAATGAAAGACATGGTTTTGTATAGGACTACAGAGGTGTTATTGTCATCTATGTGAAGTGGGGTCTATATCTGTATATGATTATTGTTATATACTCTATTAACTATGATTCCGTCAGTCTCCCTCACACATCACACACATCTCACACTCACACATCACACACTCACACACATCTCACACTCACACACATCTCACACACATCTCACATTTCACTCTCTACTTCAATATCTACCTGTTTATAATACTCTTTCACCACCAAGATAATAAACTCAAACGTATAACTAGCTGTTTCAGAATACTGCCTATCAGGAGCATTCAAAAGTTTTATAGCTTTCTTCCCCAACCCTCGGATTATTGAACAATCATTATGATCCAATAAATTATCAACTCGTAGTAATAATAAGTAAATCCATTTGGAGAAATTCTCATTGGTGGTTCCTGACAACCATGAGGTGAAATGAACAATTAGTTTGATGGCTGTTATATGATCAAACTGATGATATATCACCCTGAATGATGGTGGTAATGTTTCCATCACACACTTTCTCCATGATGAAATATTCTGTGGTTGAGGCCAAATTTCTGATGGTTGTTCATGAGGTAGGGTTTGGTTAATTTGTGCTTTCAAGGAAAGAAAGTCTGTTAGGAACACCTTTTTCCATAGGCTTGGATTCTGGTTACCTTTTTCATGCTTGTCAATTGGAGGAGACGATTCTGATGGATTTGATTGTTTTGATAAATTTGGGGAGGTTAATGGCCGTTGATGGAAGGTGGTAGACACAATATCTGCTTCCTGTCGTACAGAATTTAAATATTTATAAACATCTACAACATCTTCTACTTCATATCCTTCAATTTTAGGGGTTTCTGATGGTAATGCTTTCGACTGTAGTGAATTATATGAACTATCACCTTCAAATTCATCCACTAATTGGTGACATCTCTTCATAATTGATTAGAAATCCTGAAAATTGCGAATTTTTTTTTTTAATTATATCATTCGATGTGAATGTCAAAACGAGCTAGATCAAATAGTAATGAGACCTCAAATGATGACCTACGTAAGACTGATAATGTCGAAATCACATGTATGAATCCACCATGCTTAAAATCACCCCCATGTTTTCAAACTTATTCTGAATATGAACTACACATTTTGAATTATCATACTTTTATCTGTAAAGATTGTCATAAGAAATTCCCATCAAATAATCTCTTAAATGTCCATATTGAGGAAAATCATGACCCATTCTTTAGTATAAAAAAAGAACGGGGAATGAAGGTATATAAATGTTTTCAATTCTCCAGTAATTCTGAACAAGGATGTAAAAAGATTTGTTCTGATAGGAAAAAGAGACGACTACATATGATTGATAAACACGGATATCCTAAAGACTTTAACTTTAGGATTATAGATCAAGGGATTTAAGGTTAAAGGGATTTTAGGGTGAAAGGATGAACAAACGTTAACAAACGTTCCTTAACAAACGTTACTGATATATAAATGTAGAAAATATGTATACAAGGATATATATCATACAACCATACCCGGTAATGGTGATACTTAGGCATGTCCATTACCATTTCCTAATCCAATATCTGGAGCAGGACTTTCAGTCTTTTCAACTTTTCTTCTCTTTATAGTTGGTTTTTTCTTAAGCTTAGCCACCAAGTTTTTATCAAAAGCAGAATTGCAAGTAGGACAATTGTTTGAATCAGGAATAATACTCATAATACATAAACATACTGAACAAACATAGCCAATTTCAACTGATTTCCCGGTAATAAAACAACTAGCTCTATAATTAATATTAGAACTAGTAGGAAGAATAATTAAAGATCTTATGGAAGGATCAATAAAATATGCCGTAGATAATACTTGAATAAATCCAAATGGTCTTTCAATATGAAGATATACTCCATTGGTAGCATCAGAGGCTTGTTGAAGATATGATGAATCTTTTTTCCCTAATTTAGCTACATCAATTGGAACTTTCATTTTTTGTGCAGCAAAAATTCCATTCATTAATGAGATATATTTAATATCTTCATTATCATTAGGAGTTACTATTAAAATTCTTGATTTAATTCTTGAAGTTCCAATATACCCACCAGCACCACCAGCACCTCCACTACTAACAGCACCACTACCACCAGCACCACCAACACTAGAAGCGGCCGATTCTTTATTAGAAATATTAGTAGCAGCTGACATGGCTGATGCAGTAGTAGTAGATACTGACAGATCTAATTTCAACATTCTATTAGTATAAGTTAATGCTAAACTAATTGCTCCTGATAACTTTGAAGATACATGAGCTGGTGTAGCTTCCATGGTCTGTTGTAATGAATTATTAAGTTGTTCTAAAACTATATCATCAACAATTCTAAATTGTCTGTACATTCCTTTTCCTATTAAACTAGGCATCTCTTCAACTCCATTATTGACTCCATCTTCTTCAGCAACAGGAGGTCTCAGTCGTAGTTCATCATAATCTGTTTGTGGATTAGGATATAAGAATTTACAACCCCCAGGGGTACTTAGAATGAATGAAACTTGATTAGAATTATTCAAAGATAAATGAGCATTTAAAAATACAAGTAACGACTTGACTACATCAAGCAAGGAAGTTTCATTTTTTATATTATACCAGCCACCAGGGGTTAATTCAAGGATTAAAGTTAATAAGGAAGGGTCATCACTAGGTTCTTCAGCGGTGTGTAATTCCGTGAAGGTGTTATCAGCTATTTCATCCATGAGAGAGTTGAATTTTTGTTTGGGGTGCGGGAGAAGAGGTGAGGAAGGGAAAGATGAGGGTGGAGAGAGAGAGAGAGAGAGAAAGAGAGAGACAGACAGTCACATAGTCAAATATCTTGAAAACTGGAATAATATATTTCACACATAAACTCGTATAAAATCTTGCATCAATCTACTTCCCAATAGGGAATCTACTTCCCAATATCTTCATACCAATCTTGTGGTCTTTCCTTTATGAATTTAGCCATGATATCCTTACACTCTTGACTATTCATATTGACCACTTCAACATTATTAGCTTTAAGCCAATCTTCACCTCCATAGAATGTATCATTTTCACCTAAAACTACTCGTTTAACTCCATACATTAAACAAGCTCCTGAACACATATTACAAGGAGATAAGGTAGTATACATGGTACAATGTTTATAAACATCACCTTTCATTCTTCCGGCATTCTCTAATGTAGACATTTCTCCATGAAGTATAGCTGAATTTTTTTGAAATCTCATGTTATGACCTCTACCTAAAATAGTTCCATCTTCATGAATCAATGCACCTCCTATTGGTACCCCACCTTCTTCATAACCTGCAAAATTTGTTTTGTTAGTTAATAGTCTTTGAATGGTGTAAACCACAAGGATAAAAAAATGAAAAAAAGGCTTAAAACATACTCTTTTTGGCTTCTTCTAAAGCGATTTGAATTCCTTTATTATCATCAAACGGCATAATGTATTGTGTTAGAATGCCCAGATGAGAATGATGATAGATGAGAAAGATGAGAAAGATGGTGATGATGTTTCACAGTTGGTGGGGAGTCGCATGTCGCATGTCGGGGAGTCGTATTCATGTAAATAAATTAACAATCCCACTGGTATTAACAGTTATAATCATTTCATATGGAACTGAAACTACCCCTAAATCATTGATAATATCATGATCCAATGATCTAGTTGGTTGTTGTTTCAGATCATCCCCTCCATATTTTTCATAGGTTATCCCCACCTTTGGATTCAAACTAGTCCGAGTAAATGTATAATTATTTAATGACATTGATTTTTCAACATCATTTAAATTCCACAGAATTATTCGTCCATCTTCAATATAATTCACCAAGTATAATCCATTAATATGTTTATATAATACCATGGTTGAATCAATTCTATTGGCTCGAACAATCTCTTGATCAAGTGATAAATTATTCAACATTTCATTTAAGGAATGTGATTGTTTAATTTCTTCACTAATAAATTGTTTAACAGTTGGGGTAGGACTATAAGAACATAACACTTCTCTACATTCTAAATTAGGGATATCCCAAATAGTAATATCTTGTTCAGAAGTTCCTCCTAATACCGCAAAATATGATGATTGTAAATTATTCTCAGGAAGTTTAAAATCTGATGGTAACAAAATCATTTGTTTAATTGGACAAGTTATATCACTAGTTCCTTTCATAAAGATTCTCCAACTTTTAATCAAAATTAAAAATCTTACATCCCAAAGACAAAATCGTCCTTTACTAGTTCCTGAAATTAACCAACCTTTTCTAGAATTATATATAAAACAAGTAACAACTCCATGAATCAAAGGATTTTGTAATACAAATTCACAATCCATTGTGATGATATTAAAACCAATAAGTCTAGAACTTGAAGTAGCCACAATTAAAAGCAGTTTAGACCCATCACAATCAAACATAATTGAGGTTCCATACTCACTTTTATGTAAATTATAATTTCTAATTAACCGTAATTTAGAATATTTAATAATCTTTCGATTTTTCCCTCTAGCTAAAATTATTCTAAAGATTCGAATATTCCCATCTCTAGTAGATACAGCGAAGATATTACGATTATTCATAAAACAAATTTTTTCAATTGAGGCTTTTAAATTTATAACAAGACTGGGATTTTTAAACATGATATTTTTTTCTAATTTTTGACAATCCCAAACTTTTAAAGCTCCAGATTCTGATCCAGTAATGAAAAATTCTGATGATGGATTTACTGATATACAGGTTAAATTATCAGGTATTCCTGGATTATTACTAGCATTAATTTGAGAAATACAATCTCCCTTAGGATGCCAATCAGGGGATTTAGGATTATGAATCTTAATAGTATCACCAAATTCTTTAAATGAATCTAATGATAAATCAAAATTCACCGTTTGTAAATAATGTAAAATATAAGGATTTTGTCCCATATAACTATTTCTACTATTAGAAATTATGACCTTTTCATCATTGGAACTAATTACTTTATGAATAACATTACCAGATTCATCAGAAGTTTTTAAATGATCTGATGATTTCTTATTTCTATTTGATTCATTATTAAGTTCTAATTCTCCAAATACATTTTCTTCTACAGTTTGGATAGATGCACTTACTTTTGAAACCGAGGGGAATAATAAAGAATTAGATCCACTACGATCTGTTTTAATACTAACATTATCATGATTAATATCATTACTGTTACCATTATCATTTGAAACAATATGAGATTGTGTTCCTTTAGAAACAGTAGCAATCAGTTCTGATTTATAGCTAATCTCAAAGAAAATATTCCTAGGAGTTACATTAATGGTTTCAACATTACTAAAAGAAGACCCATTTAAGCTATTATTACTTCCAGTTCCATTAGTCCCATTACCATTCCCACGAAGAGATGATAATGCTGCTCCTTTATTTACTTGGAATACATAAATTCTAAAATCAATAAGCTTCCAATAATCACGTTCATCTAAACCAACAGATTTCAATTTTAGCAACCATTGTTTATCATCATGAGATAAAGGAATTGACAGAGTCGTAATGGAATTAGGGTCTTTAGCTCCATTTTGACTATTATGGTTAGGATCATTATTACTATTACTATTAAAAGTGGATTGTACAAACACAGATTTCCCCATATCTTTAGAAAACGGAGTGAATTTCTTAGAACTAGTCTTTGTGAAATTTTGTTGTTTCCAAAATAAAGATTTATCCGATGCTGTATGAGCCCATGCTATTATATATTGATAGATGATTTTAGATAATGGTTTTGTTAAACATGGATATACCGTATCCCAATCGATAGTAGTAATATCATATGACAAATATTTCTTAATCTGAGGATAAAGAAAACAAAACCTATCAGCATTCAGTAAATTAGAATTAATGGCTAATACTAATTCAAGAACTGATTGACGAATCCATTCATTAGGATGGAGAAAAAAATAAGTCGTATTGGAAAGTAATTCTTTATAAATACTTAATGCATTAAATTCAGTCTCAGGATTAATGATTTTTTTCAGCACAAAATCTACAAAGATTTCGATAACTTTAAGCACGACTAATTCTTCTGAATCACTTAATGTTTGAATTAAAAGAGGGAATAAATATTGTTCAAATGATAATACTCCCACATATGGCCCAATCACTAAAATGCTATCTAAAAATGAAAGTTTTAATTCATTATCATAATCATTTAAATAAGTTATTAAATGAGGTAATATAATATCATTAGTTTTATCCACACCAAAAAATCGACATAATGGACTAATATTGGTTACTAAACTAGCTCGTACTTTTGGATTTGGGTCTGTTAATAACAGGATAGATATATGTTCAAATGCAGTGTATAAAATATCTTTAGGAATAGTGAATGTATTGTTATAATCATTGTGGTTGATCTCATGATTCCCAGTACCAGTGATATTTGCATCACTATTGGAGATATAAAGCAGAGTTGGATTCTTGGTTGAATCAACTTTAAAAGATTTAGTCATCATAAAAAACTTTTGAGCTATTTGAGCTAACCATGGAATACTAGATGCTAACTTAATTTTAACTAATTGATCTTCATTACTATTAGAATCAATATTAATGGCTTTAGATAATTTTGGTAATAAATATTCTGGGAACATCAACACATTTAATGGGGTAATATATGAACATGAATCTAATAAAGTAATAATTGAATCTAATGCAGTTACCATGACTTTAGCCACCACACCATTATTTTGACTTGAATTATTATTGATGTCATCATTACCACCACCATTATTAATGGCATCAGAAATTGATAATCTCATATGATCAAGTTTTCTAATGGATGAAGTTTCAATATAGTTATCAATTAATTTACATAAATAAGGAAGGGATCGATCCAATTTACATTCATCATTTACTCTTTCAGACAATGCAATTATTATTTCACAAGCTTTAATATTTGATTCCGGTTGTTTGAACGAATTAACTAATGAAAACACCACATTTAAAATTATTAATGAAGCTTGTTGCAGGTCATTAGATTGTTGATAATATGAAGTAGGTTTTATATGATAATCCTTAGGCATTCCTGATAAATTTAAATTCATTACATAATTCACATTGCGATGACAATTACTAGAATAATTAAATTGTAAATTTTCAGCAATCTTATGAAAATTCTTATAAATATAATCAATTCTAAGATCACTAGAAGTAATATTATTATCATTTGGTTTAACCATAAATAAATGATTATCATTTAAAGTCTTTATAAACTCATATAGGAACTCATAAAAACAATCAGGGAAGAATGAATGTTTATAATCTTCAAGTAAATTACCAGCAGAAGGTCGAGAATTTGGATCAAACCCAATTAAATTTGAAATCATTTGAGTAATATTAGGATCATCAATAGTAGATAAATCAGGGAAATATTCATTCTTCATATATTTGAATAACCCTGACAATGTAAATAAAGGTTCCCCATCAAGATAAAGTTGACCAATAATACATCCTAAACTAAATAAATCCATTTGATCAGTAATATGATTTATACCATTAAAATTGCCATTTTCATCAAAATTTTGAATAATTTGAGGATCCAGATGATGTGAATTATAAAATCTTTCTGGAGCCAAATTACAAACTCTTCGGTCAGAAGTATCAAAATAAAACGAAAATTGATTAGGATTATCATCAGGGATATAAACTGGTTTACAATAACTAGTAAAATCACATAATAAAAGCCAATTTGAACTAGTAACCAATAAATTTTCAAGTTTTAAATCTCCATGATGAATGGTTAAATGATCATGTAAAGTTTCTATGATTTTAAGTAATTGAAATACTATGAATTTCTTTTCAATTGGTGTTAAAAATGGTCGGATAGATAATCTATCATATAAATTAGTTCTAATTAACTGTCGTATAACATAACCGGCTCTATCAGTTTCAAGCAATTGATGGGTTGGTACAAATTGATTAAATTGGGATAACAAGGAGGCTTCTTTTACCATGAGTTCAGTAACATTTTGAAGATTGATATTAAAACTATTGATACTGTTTGAAGGTTTAATTAAGATTTTAATAATGATGCTATCACCGGTGTTAAGATCTATTCCTTTAATGGTTTTTAGGAATCGGGAATTATTGATCAATTCCATGTATTGGATATTGTCTAGGATATCTATGTATGAAGATAAGGCGATAGTAGGAGCAGATGGTGCCAATAATGACAACCTAGCTCCCATGATAGATGGATAGAAAGGTAGATAGATAGATAGATAGATAGATAGATAGATGGCTAGTTGAGATATGATTATTTAGTGCGAAAGATGAGGGCAGCAGGGTAGGTGAGAGAGAGACACCACTACACATAATAGTTACACCACACACATTAGTTACACCACTCTATTCCCACTAATATTAAAGTTACATTAAATATATACAAATATATATTAAAAAAAAATATTTTGAAATTAATCTAGTTAACTAAAGCAGAAGCAGTAGCAGATTCGTATTTCCAGTTTGGTGGTAATACAGCAACAGTTCTGTAGTATCTAGCTAATCTGTGGATTCTGGATTCGATTAAAATTAATCTGAATTTAGAATCTTTATCTTTTCTGTTTCTTTCTAAATGTTTTCTAACAGAAACAGCTTTTTTAATTAAAAAGTATAAATCTTCTGGGATTTCTGGAGCTAAACCATTAGATCTTAACACTCTTAAGATTTTGTTACCAGTAGCGATTTTGGTAGTAGTAACTCCATGAGAATCTCTTAAGATAACACCAATTTGAGAAGGAGTTAAACCTTTTCTGGCGTATTTGATGATTTGTTCAACAACTTCATCAGAGCTTAATTTGAACCATGATGGAGCGTTTCTAGAATATGGGGTAGATGAAGATGAGATCCCTTTTCCCTAAAGTGATTTGTTAGTATACAACAATGTCAACGAATGACTCTTGTTACATTGATGAGGATGGGTTGACGGTGGAAGGACCATGGGTGGAATGATGATGGGTGCTACTTAATAGGTGTTAAAGCGGCGGGTCGTCTGTGGCCAGTATCAGTGGAACCAACACTTGTTAGCCATTTCAAAGTAGACATATATACCCATTCACTTACTCACATAGGTCATATAAAATGATCTACATGTTAACCTAGTCAAGTGCTTAAACATCATACACCAGACTGTACAAGTAGTCTGCACTAGTAGTGCATTCTACCAAAGGACCATGGCCTAACAGAACCATGGCCGTGGCCTGACAGAACCATGGTTCCATACCCCCATAACCCATGACATGTGTTGGATACACATCCACATGTCTTCTCCTCTACTTCATAATAAAGTGGTTCTGGTCAGTGTCTCTTACAAGAATATTCTAGCAAGTATCAAATAATAAAAGCAGTCCTAACATATTCAGGTGAATTGTTAAACCTTTATTAAGACCTTGTCGTAGATTATATTCTACACCAATACCAGTCCTATTGTAAAACACTCATTATGAAAGTATACCAATAACAAGTAGTCGATAGTATTACTTTCTAATTAGGTTTAAACATACTCCTGAGTGCATACGAGCCATTTTGGATGTATTTCTTTTAGTTTTAGTTGGTAAGTAAAGAAAAAAAAAAAGAAGTTTTTTCAAATAAAAAGTTGAAAAATTTTTCACGAAGAGGTGAAAAAAAAAAAAAAAAAAATTTGAATAAACCGCACCAGGGATGCACACGACCAATAAATTAAACCAGTTTGAGTGATTAAGACCTGATGGGAATGGGACAATAATTACGCTTAAGGACACGCACTAATAGTAATTATCAGAATGAATCTTCAATTGAATCTATATAGCCTTAATTATTAACCATAACTACCCACCCCAAATAAATTTAGACAGAAGTAACAATTAAACCCAAAGACAACTCCAATGTTAGAATGTCTTACCAATCATCACATCCTTCACTTTAATTCATCTTCAATAGACTCCAATTCTTCCTCCTCCTCAACTTGAATCAATTTTGATACTCCAGCTTTATCTCTAAAAGTTTCAATAGCTCCAGCATATAACATCTTAGCTTCTTGTCCACAAGTCTGAGGTTTCCAGTATAAGAGTACCAAAGGTGATACCAACCTACCATCATCAGATGTGAATGGATAACTAAGTAATATAAACCTAGGTGAAGTGTCGGGTAACTCTTCTCCCAATTCATCTAAATTATCGATTATTTGATCATCATCCTCTCTTTTGACTTCGTATGTGGACTTATCAATACAATAAATGATTGCTTGCATTTTAGAGGCTCTAGCACTGGCGAACCTGAATTTCTGAAGTCCGGATAAGGTATCAGAAGAGTATGAATAAAGATTGGTAGACTATAGGGAAGGTTAGTATCAAGACAATAGGGGGATGAATAAGAGTCAGGGAGATCATTGGAGGATTAGTTCTAGGGCCTGGGTACCGTCACACACACACACACACTCTCTCTCTCTATATATATATGTATATATCTGTCTATCTACATATATATCCCGTACATACCATTGTGGAATCCTTCACTAGTAACTCACTAGTAGCTCACTGCAAATCTCACTCAAATCTCACTGCAAAACTCACTAAACCCTTATTGCCTCACCCATTCCCTCACTCGCTCCCTCGCTCCCTCACCGATTCACCTCCAGAATTCATCCTCATCACTTGCCTAATTAAGTATCTAGGTCGCGCATACACCGTTTCAATAACAGTCTGATACTCTTGTTTAAAATCATTATAAGCACAGATGGATTTACAATATCATCTGGTATAAACATCAATTTCATTCCACATCCTTTGGTTCTTTCCAAAACTCCTTTTACTTATATAAACCAGCTGCCATTCGTTTCAACCAACTCAACTAGCCCGTTTCTCCCCCTTCCTTCCCATTCTACTGTTTTCTATTAATCCTGTGAGGAATATTGTTTGTGGTATCAAATCTCATTTATTGATTCATCGTTTGATCCATTCATCGTTTAATTAATTGATATCTTTTAAAGATGGTTAAAACCCCTCGGTCAAGCATCCCATTAATCGAATTCTTAAAGAATCGAATTTATTTAGGTGCTTTTGATACTGCTCCAGCTGATACTAATGAACTTGTTTATTTTACGGTTGAAGATGCTTTACCATATAATTCATTTCATTTAGATTTTGGTCCTTTACATATCGGAAGTCTTTATAGATTCGCAGTGGTATTACATAACATTTTAAATGAAGAGACCAACCAAGGTAAAGCTATAGTATTTTATAGTTCTACTAGTGCCAAAGAAAGAGCTAATGCTGCTTGTTTATTATGTTGTTATATGATTTTAGTTCAATCTTGGGCCCCTCATCAAGTCCTTCAACCAATTTGTCAAATTGAACCACCATTTCAAAGTTTTAGAGATGCTGGTTATTCTACAGCTGATTTTGAAATCACTATTCAAGATATTGTTTATGGAATGTGGAGAGCTAAAGAAAGAGGAATGATTGACTTGACTAGTTTTAATCTTGAAGAATATGAATTATATGAACGAGTTGATCAAGGGGATTTTAATGTAATTTCTAAAGATTTTATAGCATTTGCATCTCCTCAACAAAATCAACGGAAATCTTCATTGAATGAATCATTTAAACAAGTATTAAATTACTTTATGAAAAATCAAGTTCAATTAGTGGTTAGATTAAATTCTCATCTTTATGATGCAAATGAATTTACTAAAAGAGGTATTCAACATATTGATATGATATTTGATGATGGTACTTGTCCACCATTAGATTATGTTCAAAAATTCATTGGTGCTGCCGAATCTATAATACAAAAAGGGGGTAAAATCGCTGTTCATTGTAAAGCAGGTTTAGGTAGAACTGGTTGTTTAATTGGTGCTCATTTAATTTATACTCATGGGTTTACTGCTAGTGAATGTATTGCATATATGAGAATGATTCGTCCTGGTATGGTAGTAGGTCCTCAACAACATTGGTTATATTTACATCAAAATGACTTTAGAGATTGGAGACATACCATGTGTTTAGATAACAGACCCGATAGTTTTATTGGTGGATTATTCCCATTAGTTCCTTATGATGAATTTAAAGCTAGATTAAAATATGAAGCAAAACAACGTAAATTACAACATCAACAAAGTTTAAACACTTCCGCTAGTCATTTAGATTCTTCTTTCCAAACTCCTATTAGAAGAAGAAAAATTAGTGGGGCTTTAGCTGCTAAAATTCAAACTATTGTCCCTCAAGATTCTCCTGGTCAACCAAGAAAGTATAATGATGAAAATTCCGGAGTGGTAGAAATTTTTAATAATTCTGATGATGATGATAATAATAATGAGAATACTAACAATCCTAATAATAATAATAATAACGATCAATTTATAGAAAATGAAATCCCTATTAATAATGATGATAATATGCAAGATGTAGTAGAACAAGTATCATCACCTCATGCCACTAATATTCAAAGTCCTTCTAAACCTAATGAAATTAGAGTAACTACTGATGATGTAAGTAGTGAAATCAAAAGTTCACCCAATAGAGATGCATTAAGATCAATTTCTGCTAATCAACAACAATATAATGTTCAAATGACAAGATCTATTTCTAAAACCAGAACTATTAGTGGATTTTCTTCATCTCCTCAACCCCCTCAATCATCAGGTCAATCTCCTATACATCATTCACCGTCAGGATTTATTAGACATCCAAAATCTAGAACTGGATCTAGAGTGAATTCGGGGTTTAATCAAGTTAGACCTAGTCCAGTAAGAGTTCAATCTGGTGGGGTTCGGAAAGTAAGTGGTGGTGCTGGTGGTAGAAAGTTTTAACTCAAACATAATCAATAATAACCAACCCTTACCAACCAGAACTAACCTTCAATTCATATCTCCTGTTTTCTTTACATTTCATTCTTGTATTATTGGATACCTTATTTTATTCTTCCCTTTTTTTTTTTCTAATTAGTAAATATTTAAATAAAATAACCTACGTATATCCCTATTTACTGATTCTATTCATCATAAGCTGCCTCTATGATTTGTAATGGCTCATCATCAATTCCAAATGCTATTATATCATAATCATTAAATGTCACTTCTTTCAAATTTGAATCATCAACTTCAATCCATTCATTATTATATGGAGCTGTCTTGTCCTTGGGTATACCTAATGTTAACTGATTGGTTTCCACTAAAAGGGTGGACTTCGTGTCGTCTTCTTCGTTCATGTTTATATCATTACCATTGTTATCATCATTATCATCATCATCTATAAATTCTGATTTTGGTACTTCTATGGCATCTTCGTCTTCATCTTCTCCATCAACAGGTATTGGAACGGGTTCATCATCCTCCAATTTCAATCCTCCTGATTGGTTGATCATCTTACAAAGCAATTGTTTGAAATTATTTGTGGATTTACTAGTCTTTGCATTCAAGTCAATAGGAATCATATAGGTGGTCTTCCCACGTTTAAATTTCAAAATGGTTATTCTACTTTTCTTATCAGATAACTTTGGTGGCTATAAAGGGTTAGTATAATTCAACTATATTCAGAATTAAAGTGTATGACAGGGGTACGTACCATTTCTAATAATAATTGTGCTATATGGTTTAAAAGAGCTGAACCGTTTGAGATTGAGATTTTTGAGATGTTGAGATTTTTCTCGCACCATTTATCCACAAAAAATATTTCTGGTGGTGTTAACAATACTTTGAAGATGATATGAACGGGTTGAAACAAACTAGAACCCATGAAAAGGCTATCTTATCATTGTATAAGGATCTCTTGCGACAGAGTAAACTAATTCCGAATCTAAAAGTCCCAGACCATCTCCCTAAGAACCCACCTGATTTATTATGTGATGAATTGATGGCTGCAACTGTTAATCCCCAACAATATACTCAATACTTATCCAACGACATTATTCACGGTATAAGACAACAATTCAGGAATGAAATTCATACCACTGAAAAATTCTTTAAAGCATATACCCAAGCCATTGAATTGCTACAGAAGCTTGAAAGGGCTAATGACGGAACTATTGATTCATTTATGAATCTCATTGAATTTATCATCAAACTCAAACAATTTCAATTTGATGCTAATCAGAAAAAGGCTCAGATCTATTTAATGAATGGAATTCAAGATTTTAATGGGATTTTACCCAAGGCAAGCCAAGACAAATTTCCTTGGCCCTTAAAGTCTTTTGATAGTTTAAAGAATCATGATAGACAGAAAAGACTTAAACAAGAGATTCAATCTAGTGTTGATAATAAGCATAAGATCATTCGTCGTTATTTAAAACATTTACAAATGAATAATAAAGTAGCCATCCCTCAGCTTCTACCATATACGAACCTTCCACTTCCTTCACAACAGATTAAATTGAAATCTAAAATATTTAAGTCAACTTCAATTAAAGCCATTTCTCAAGGATATAATTATCAAATGATAGAAACCATTCTTGCCCCCGAATTAGAATTCAATATAAATCATCACCATTATATTAAACCATTAGAACAAATAGTCAATGAAAAAGGACCATATCAAGTCAAAATAAGACAGACTAATGCCGGAGCAATAGGGATTCCATTTATCAAATTACCAAATCCCCAATTGACTAAAATGAAAGAAATTGCCATGGATGTTAAGAAACTGGCTAAAGATTATACTCTTTATAAGTTATGGGAGTCAAGTAAACATGATGGGTCCGCTAATGAACGTAGAAACCAGGATGGAAGTTTTAATATTGGTTGGTTTAAACCTTATGGACCTAATGCGAAGATGTTTTCTAAAGATATACATGCTAAATTATATGAACAAGAAGCACTATGGGAATATTTATTAGATGAGCAAAGGGTGAAGAGTGATCAGAAGGTGAAGAGCGATCAGAGTAATCATCGATTAATCCCTTTAACTCAAGTTCAAGACGATTTAGACCAGATAAAAGCTCAATATATCCAATCATGGATGGAAGCATTAAATATTACCTCAGATCAACTTCATTTCAATTGGAAACAATATCAACACAAATATGATTCCACTTATTTAAAGACCCTTTACAAACAACAAAAACAATATCAACAAGATTATGACCAGAAATTTCAACAAAAACTCGATCAATATCAACAATTATGTCAGATTCTTACCCGTAACCAGGTTACTACTCATTCAGATTTAGTCAGTGATAAAGTAACTGAATCACCAATTAATCAACAACTTTCCAAGAATGATAAACTAATAAAGAAGTGTAGAGCCGGTATAAGTGAATCAGAACGGAGAAATTTCCGATCAAGACTTGGTGATTATATGGATCAAGTTAAGATTCAATCATATAAAATAGGAATGAAATACGAGAAACGATTCAAGTTTGGTAAGAGCAAAAGTGGTGATGAGACCATGTAAAACAACTAGCGACCGTGTAAATAATAGGACTAATGTAATATATATTAATAAAAACAATACAACAATAGAATGGTAGAGGATGCAATAAATATATAAACGTATTATAAATCAACATTTCATCAAGTCATTAAAAGGCATAATCAGTGATAGTTAGTCAGTGATGATTACGCGTGCAAAAACCAAATCAAACCTAACCAGACACCAGGAAAGTCAAAATGCTTATACAACGTAACCACCAAAACTTTTATTGGAAGTAACATAGTCATTTACCTTGGGAGGATGTGTCAAGGTAGTACGTCCTCCAGCAGCACCAGCAGTGGCACCAGCAGCAGCACCAGCAGCAGCACCAGCAGCAGCACCACCAGATCTTATTTCATCATCATCATCATCATCATCATCATCAAGTAAAGCAGATTCACCCTCTTCATCTACATCACCAACCATATTACTCTCCTTCTCAACAATCTCAAAATCTTCGATCAATTTAATCAACTCAGAAGTATCTCTACTCATATCAGGATCATCATCTACTGACAATCCATTCATCATTCTTACCACTTCCAGTAAGGATTTGCCTTGATCTTTTAATTCTTGATGTTTGGCAAGTACTTCCTCTAAACAGGTTATACCATTTTCAAACCATGAGGATGATCGAGTGCTTGGAAATGGTGATAAAATCATTATATCTTTTCTAGCAAACACTGCTTCATGAGACAATTGATTCTTAAAGAATAATGATGCTTGATAATGATCTTTACAACAATATTGCGATGAATAAGTATTAGGTAAAATGATCGATGGTTTCCGATTATAAATTTGAAACTTGGTTTCTCCTTCATTACAAATGGTGGTCCCATTACTATTACTCGATAATCGACGAACTTGTTGAGTGGGAGAATTGTTACAAACAAGGTATCCACATTGGTGTTCGATATTCTTTTCTTCTATGATTTCATCATAAGTATCTTGAGTAAGAAATCTACTCAAGAATTTAAGTAACGGTAAATCCACTGTATGATCAATTAATAGTTCGGTGATAATCAACAGAATTCGGGATGCTTCTGATGGGGTTAATAATTCTCTATTAGCAAATGGAGCTAAATGAGGGATGAATGTTTGTATGGTGAGTAATTCCATGATTCGACGATTGGATCATATAGTCTGAGCAGCTACGGATATATTACTTAGGAATCGGGTCTTTTGTTATAGTCCTTGGATGAGATTTATTGGGGTATAATTATAGTTAGCGGATTTTATTATAGTGATGGGTGATGAGTGGGTGGGTGGAGGAAATAGTGGGATATCGGTGGGTTGGTGGTACTAGTGAATGGTCGTGCGTTACTCTTTGGTCGTCGATAACGAACTATGGAGATGATGCGAATTGGCGAGAGGATTGATTGAGAGACGATTGAGACGAGAGAGACGATCGATTGAGACATCGATAGTTTAGAGATCGATAGTTTAAAGACGATTCTAAGAGACCACTAAACTTTAAAAGGTCACCTTGTATTTTTATATGGTGTTGCTGATAATATGGCTGATTCAGAAGATTCTATAAATCATGGGGGTACAGTGGCTAGTGGGAGTGGAATGGATACAGGTGTATTACACGAGGAACAAAGTAGTCTAAGAGCCAGAACTACAGATAAATCGAATGATTCCAGAACTTCAGATAAATCCAATGATTCCAATAATTCCAATGAGCCCAATGATCCCAACAATTCCAATAATTCCTATTCCCATACCAGAGCTCGTTCCCACTCCCAATCTCATAATAGATCAAGGTCTAGATCAAGGTCAAAAGGTGACCCTTCACCTTATTCCACTAGCTTTAGCGCCAGTATTCGTCGAAGATCTAGGTCCTCAACCACCGGCTCGTTTATCAATTTCCTATCTCATGACACCCCCACTAACAACAGCACCAACAATAATCCCAGACGAAGAGATAAATTATTTTCATTATACAAATTATTATTGCTAGAACTAAACATCCCTACAAATTTCAACCGCAATAATAAATACTCCGAACCTAATGAACAAATTAATAATGATTCTTATGAACAAATTTTAAATGTAATAAAAATCCCATTTGTATTAGAAAAGTTTATGGGATTAGGACTTTTAATTTGTCTTAATTCATTTTTAACGTTATTTACATTGATTCCAATTCGAGTTGTTGTCATTAGTTTTATTAGCATTAAAGCGGCTTTTCATTCAAATAATCAAAAATTATCAATGATCTTTACTCGCTTTTCTTTAGCTAGACGTGATACATTAACGATATTTTTAATAGTATTCCCATTAGCTATATTATCGCTTCCCACCATTGATATATCTAAAATGTATCATGACGTAAGGGGACAAGCTCAAATTAAATTATATGTTATGTTTGGGGTATTAGAAGTAGCAGATAAATTATGTTCATCAATTGGTCAAAATATTCTTAGTGTATTATATGATTTAGTATCATGTCAATTCAATAATAAAAATAATGTTTTGAGATTCCTGATGTTTTTCATAGCTTCCCTTATTTATTTGTCATTACATGCATTTATATTAATTTATCAAGCAGTGTCATTGAATGTAGCTGCAAATTCATATTCAAATGCCCTTTTAACTTTACTTTTTTCTAATCAATTTTCTGAATTAAGAAGTTCTGTATTTAAAAAATTTGATCGAGAAGGATTATTTCAATTAGCAATGGCTGATTTAACTGAAAGATATCAATTATCTTTAATGTTAGGGATGATTGCTTTAAGAAACGCTTTACAATTGAATAGTATTAATCCAGGTGGATCTAGTAATGATTCTAATAGTTGGAATTCTTGGAGTATTTGGTTGGCTACTCTTTTAGGTCCAAGTATTGGGGTATTAGGAAGTGAAATTTTGGTGGATTGGTTAAAACATTGTTATATCACTAAATTTAATAAAATTAAACCAAGAATCTATAACAATTTCCTTTATGTATTGGCATTAGATTATTTACAAGTTTTCAAAGCTTCTTCTTCAAGATCTAACCTTGAATATGAATTATCCGATTATTTGATCTTAACAAAACGTATAGGATTACCCCTTTTAGCTACCACTGTCTGTTTTTTAAGAATGTCATTTGGGGATTTTATTACCATCTTTATGGTTTCATCTCCTTCAAAATTTTATTCCATTCTTAGAACGGGGTTATTAGTATCAATTTCATTTAATGCATTATTAATGTTTAGACTTATCATTGGATTAATATTACTTAAATCCACTCATTATATTAAAGAACAACATGAATTTGTTTATCATCAAACTTTTGAATTCAATTCTTCTGATGTTGGTAACACGACCATATCTGAAACAGAAACAGTAAAAACCGGTTCTGAACCTACAATTCCCGTGTCAACCCCACCAACTCCTAAATCTCCTAAATTCCCTATTGATCAAAGTTATCTACCGGGAATTCCTAATACGGAAATCTCTAGTATTAACCCATCAACTAGAGCTTATTTGTATGATAAACATGAAGTAATTCCTCCTACATTAGAAGAGAAAAGGAATAAAGAATTTCAAAACCAATACCAGGAAACTTATGATGAGGGAATGAATAATGTTCTGAGATACGAAATGTCTTCCAAGAGGATTTGGTAACCAAAGAATTTATTTCCATAGATTATATATTTTTGAAAAATATTTACACGCATTTCTTTTTGATATATATGTATGTATGTACAAGACTCTTAGAACTATCGTTAATATTTACAGTCATTTGGTTTTAATGAGTTCATTTGGTTTTAATGAGTTCATTTGGTTTTAATGAGTTTGACAATGTTATTTACAGCTTGAGGTCTAATCATTTTTAATTTAGCACAAAATGATAGACAACCAGTTAAAAGGGCTAAAGCACCAGCTTGATGAAGAGCAGCCAAAGGAATTGGTACTAAATAAATTAAAGTACTGATTCCTAAAGAAGCTTGTAAAGCCACAAGACCCATCATTCTACCCAACCTTTTCATAGCAGGTCTAGGAATTAATGATTTGTATTTGACAGCATACACATGAGCCCCTAAAATTGAAAAAAACGTAGTGGTAGCTAAAATCCGATGAACTAATTGAACAGTAGTAGGATTTTCAAATAAATTTCTCCACCATAAATCTGATAAATCTGATTTCCTAGCAAATATTGGTGACATTAACTCTTTAGTACTAGGAATATAATCATCCCCCATATGAGGGAATGTGTTATAGATAAGACCAGCATCTAATCCAGCAACCATCCCACCAGACATGGCAGTTATAAAACTAAGAGCTAATAAACCATATGCCATTATTCTTACTCTATTTAAAGCAGGAGAATTCAATTTACTAACTAATGTTGACACATATTCAGGGTCCACCTTAGCTTGTTTAATCAAGTTATTTTCATTCAAAATTTCAAGTCCAGTCCATAATACTCCCAAGTACATTAAAAATGCTGCTCCTAAATGAGTAGTTAATCGATATTGAGAAACAGTTGGTTTAGATTTTCTTTCTGTTAATTGTTCTTCATCTAACCCTGATTTTACCATCCACCATCCAATAGCTCCTTGTAATCCTAATAATCCAGTTAATCCTATAACTCTCAATTTTACATGAGGTGAAAATTTATGACTAGCCCAAAAATATATAGCTGGAATAATGAAAAACATTCCAATAGCTCTACCGACTAATCTATGACCCCATTCCATACTATAAATGAATTTGAATTCTTCCAAAGTTATATGGGAATTTAACTGTTTAAATTCTGGTGAACTTTGATATTTATCAAATTCTGCTTCCCATTCTTGTTGAGTTAATGGTGGGATTGTACCAGTGATTGGTTTCCACTCAGTGATTGATAATCCCGATTCAGTTAATCTTGTGAGCCCTCCAAGAACAACTATTCCAAATACCAAGGTAGACGTTCCAAAGAGCCAATAACTAACGCTTTTATGAGAAATGGTAGGATCAGTTTTAATAGTTTTTGGAATCATTTGTCCTGAAGCTTTACCAGTTTGTTTTAATGTCATTGATGAATAATTTCTGAAGTTGAACGTTTGGTTAGTGAGGAAGAAATTCCGTTGCAGTTTCATTAGCTGAGCAGATTTCAATCCATGAAGAATGGAATTCCCAGTGAAATATAATCTGGACTTGAATACGTTCATGTTATCCAATATGATTATCTATCTGTGGCCTGATTGGAAAATGGGTAAATATTTTCCTTCAGTCGCAGCCGTAAAGCGAAAGAGAGAAAAAAAAAAGAATAAAAAAAAAAAAAAAATTGTTTGTGATTCGCATTTGTCTGTGGCTGCAAAACAAATCTGTTTAGTTGCAAATTGACATAGTTGATAGATTTAATTGATAGATTTAATTGATACGATGGTAGATTTTCCTAAGAAGACTGTGAGCAGTACCAAGAAGGTTAGGAATAGGCTTACGAAGGGCAAATATAAAGGTGACCAGAAGGCTTCCGTTACCTCACACACCTTCTCAATTACACCCACGTCTGCCCAAGCTCATTCTTCATTAAACAAACATGCCAACGCAAGTCTTCACCACAAAGAATATACACAACTTGATCTTATATCAAATGCCGTCTACATTTATGTGGTATTACTCTTCAGTTTTATTGTCATTGGTATTATTATTTATGCGTTCAGAGAGTATATGCTCTCTATTAGAAACAGAACCAAATCAGCTACTAGTGAGAAGATTGCTAATGCCAATTGGAGCGATGGAGATAATGGTGGAGATCAGAAGGAAGCAGACCAAGATAATAATGATGAAAAAGATGATTGTGCAGATTTAGAAAAAGAGGGATCGTTTAATAGAAGAGTATCTGATCATAAATCATTGAATTCAATTGCTCCATCAATACCATTTATTAGACTACGTAAAGTATCTCAACAAAGCAATTTATCTCCATTTCAGGAAACTGACAGTGATCTAATTAAAGAAATCGATGATATTAAAAAGATTCAAGTGATTTATGATGAAATAAACACTGGTGAAACCCAATCTATTACCAAATATTTTATTGAAAGCCACAAACCAAACCTGTCAAAAATAAGTTACAGTTTTAAACAGTTAAATGAAATCAATGAAAAGATCATTACTGAACAACAGGCAAGACTTCACTTGAACAACACTATGGTTAAAATGTCAGAAATATTACAATTCCTGGTGGAAATCCCAACTGCCCTCAAACAAAGTACCTTTCAAAATAATAAATCTATTAACGAAATCAATTATTCATTGATTGAGCTGAAACTGTTGGATTTATCTAGTAAATCAATCATGATATTAAGGTTAGTGTCATTAGGAATGAATCAAGATAATCAGAATTATTTTCTTCATTCATTCAATGAGACCATTGAATTTATCACTGATACTGGAATCATTTTCGAGTTAATTGAATCCATTAATAATGAAACATTGAAAGTACTCTTTATAGAAATGATCTTAAATTATTGCTGGCAACATTGGAACTTCAAAGATGATAACAATACATCCACCTTATCAATTCAATCAAGAATTACCATTTTTAGAATCTTGTGTAATTTAAAGTTAGGTCTTAGTACAGTAGAAAACTTTTCTCCTCAAATCAGAAATTTAGTTGAATTCAAAGTACAAGCATTATTCAGGGAATTGACCAAGAGAGTCCAGTGTAATGACTACTTAGAAATGATTCCAATGATATCACAAGCAATAGCCATGAGTGATATGAAAAGTTTAAAATATCTCTTTTATGATTTATTATTTCTGATAATAAAAAGTCATGGGACTTGTTGTATGAATGATTACCTCAGGGATAAACAAACCGATTTGAAAGTGGTAATTCAACATGGATTTTGGTATAAACATGATAAAAAGATCATTGATAAAACCAATGAAATTTTCAAACATTTGGTCCAGTTAGAGCATAATATTTATTCATGGTATAGTGAAGTTTCAGAAGGTAAAATCTTTGTATCAAGCGCAGTGAATGGATCAAATTATGATAAACAAGAGCCAATAAGTAATAGAACCAGTGGGATGGTTACACCAGGAAGTTGGAAATAAATCAACAACATGATCTAGAGAATGGTTCAATTATCACATTGCCTGATAGCCTGATTGATTAATTCTGGGACACTTGACTGGTTTGCTAATTGTACTAATTTATCATTGATGTCCTCTCCATCAAGTTCTCTTAGCCTCTCTTTAGCTTGTTTACACATTTGATTACCAAAGAATGCTGACATACATAGTTCAGTATCTAAAGTACCTAGAATATAAGACTCATCAAAATTTAATGTTAAACTCATTTCAAAACATAATTGTAAATTTTCCTCCGTTATAGCAGGTCCAAAATCAGTTGCGTACAAAAATCGAAGAATAAAGGCCAAGAGAATATCCAAATTTTGAGTTTCTACCTCAAATCGATCAAATACAGTTTGAATAATCCGGGCGAATGATACAGAACCTTTTGGTAAGATTACATCCTTTTCATCATAAAACCAAGACCGAGGAACTAATCCTTCCTTTTTGAATTTCTGAAGTTGATTGTAAAAATTCCCACATAAACTTAGCCCATATAAGGAAATATGTGGGAATATTATCCTTTGAGCTTTCTTAGTCATTCCTATTTCCATAGTGTTCTCAATACACATCAAAAGTTTGGTACTTATATACTCAAACACACCACCTTCAGTTGTTGTGAGTTTATTATAATCTTCCTCACTAATATTAAGTTTCTGCTTACATTCATCAAAAGTAAGATAACCATCATTATGGATACCTAATTTGTCACGACCTAAAGTCATTATTAACTTCGTTTGTTCTGGAGTAAGATCTGAATTTCTCAAAAATGTACAAAGACCTTCGTGGTCGAATTTCAAGACATCATTTTCTCTTGTTAAGCGATCGTTTTCTCTTGTTAAGCGGTCATTGGCTTTCATTAATTGATCATTTTGGTGTTTAACTTCTGCTAAGGAGGTATATAAATCGGATAGCTCTTGTGCTCTTTTAAGTCTTAGACGTTTCTGAGAGTCTCTCATTTGCTGCTTTCTTACTTTGGACGAGTCCATGGTTAATGGAGGATTGGGTATGGAATTGGGTATGGAGGAGAGTGAATGTGATTGAACTACAAGAACTGACTGTAGAACTAATGTTAATATTAATACTGAAAGATTTGCTTAGTAAGGATGAAAGCCGCATCATCTCAATGAAAAATTCCCTTTTTGCAGCAAGATCAATCTCACCATAGCACCAGCATATGATACTCTAAAGTACATAGAACTCTACATTGAACTCTTATATAACCACATAAAATCCTTCCAAACCTATCAAATCATCGTCATAATAATTAAGTAATATAATGTTCTCGGTTTCCAAAAGTCTCCACCCGAAATCTGTCTTATAGGTAACCAAATTGCCTCAATTGCCTAGAAAACATTGGGTGAGCATTTAAAAGTACTGCTTTTAGGAATTCAATGTGGTTACAATATATTTTGAACCATGAGCACAAATATGACCAGAATGTATAAAAGGCTTATCAACCATCCTATGTTGATCCCAACAGCCAAACCATTGAATAACCAACACATCGTCGAATATGCCAGTCACTTATCAAGGTCTAGATTGTATAGCAGACCAAGAATCTCATGAGTATATGATGCTCAAACAAAAACTGCAAGCAGCAGTACCATGGGTTGACCAGCCTAAATATGGGTACTATACCTTATACTTTGGTTGTGCCTTTATAGGGATTGCTCTTTTAAAACATTTGTACTATACCCATAGAGATAAAACTATTAACAATAGACCATTATTCCTCCAACCATTGGATTCATTCATTGATGTTTTAACCAGCTACTGTAGATTTTTTGGATATAAAAGAATTTCTAGTAAATTATGTTATTATACTTCATTACCCCTGTCAGCAGGATCAGCATTTTTTGTACTTGGATCCAGTCTATACTTATTCCTTTATTGTTTTGTTCCACATTTTTGGTATAGAAGTTGTAGAGGATTTGGATCACCTCCATTAGCAGTTAGAGCCGGAATAATGGCTACTGCCTTGACCCCGTTCATTTATATATTATCAGGAAAGAGTAACTTTATCACTTTAGTTACTGGAATAAGTTATGAGAAATTAAATTATATTCATCAATATGTAGCAGTGGCAGCACTTGTATTATCTGTTGTTCATACTATTCCATTTTTCCATCAAGCTTTACAAGAAGGGGGTTATAATAACTTACAATATTTCTTTGATACTAATTTTTATTTTTGGAGTGGTGTCCCCCCATTAATGTTATTATTTTTCTTATGTACCTTATCAAAATCATGGTTTAGAAAATTGTTTTATGAAGGTTTTTTACACTTACATTGGATGATGGGGGTTGCATATTTTGCAACATTAACCTGGCATGTATTTGGTCAATTAGGTACTGATAATTATATGTGGGCAGCGTTAGCGTTTTGGGGGACTCAAGTGATATACAGATTGTTGGTGAAAACATGTTTTAAACCAATTAATAATAAGTCATTTCTTCGTCCAAGACCAGCCAAATTATTCAAACTTGAAGGATCCAAAGCTTTTCAAATCAATGTTGAAAACAATGGGATTGTTCGGAAACCTGGTCAACATGCATTTCTTCGATTTCCTACACGAATCTTAGATAATCATCCATTTTCAATTTCAAATTTACCTAACCCCCACCAAGAACAAAGTCATGATAATGAATTGAAATTTGTGGTGGTGCCTCAACGAGGATTAACTAAACAGTTATACGAACAAATCGATGAATGTTTGGATTCTAAAGTATTTGTTGATGGTCCTTATGGTGGGTGTTCAAGAGATCATAATAGTTTTGATAAAGTGGTGTTGATTTGTTCTGGTAGTGGAATAACTGCTACCATATCATTTCTAACTGATCTTTGTAGAAATATTCGTACTGGGAAGAATAAAATCACTCAAGATATCTCATTTATATGGATGGTTAGAAAGTATGAGGATATAGAGTGGTTTAAAGTAGAATTAGAACAGGGATTGGAATGTGTTGATATTAGCATTCAGATAGATATTTATGTATGTGGAGATGATGGTAAAGACGATGGTAAGGATGGTGGTAGAGATATAAAAACTGAATATCCAAAGGCATACAATCCAACTATCGCTAAACCTCTTACAAACGAAGTTACTAGTATTGGTAAAACTGATTCAGATGAAAAATTATTACCAGCACCATCAGCAAACACCTTGAATATCCATCGGTTTAAACCTAATGTGAAAGATATTTTATTCCCATTGAAATATCAACTACATAAACGGAATTTCATTGTCTCCTCTGGAAGTGAATCATTAAAATTATCAGTAGCAGAAATAGCTTCTGACCTTCAAACTGTAGTATTTAATAATGATAAAAATGGTAGGAACATTCAAGAAATCTGTTTACACACAGAAAGTTTCCATTGGTGATAACAAATTGAATATATAGATCTATAAATGTATATAATAACTATTGTTGATTCTTTAAAATTTGTGCTACAGTATCAACAACAATATTCTCTAAACTATTGAATTCAAATCCCAAGATGGATTTAGTAGCATCATTATTAGCTTTGGATAATGTACTGATATCTTTTGGCCCATTACCTGGTTTACCTAAAGGTAATTTCAATTGTGGGAAATGTTTATTGATGATGTCTAAAATCATTTGAGTACTAAATCTCCCCCCAGTTAAATATAATCTTTTACCAATGGCATCATCTAATTCTATAGCTCCTAAATGACCTTTTGCAACATCTCTAACATCTACAAACCCACCAGTTTCAACCTCAAAATCATCATTAGTTAATTGTAATACCGCACTAATTACTTCGTTAGAAGTATTCAATTTCCCTTTAGCATTTTCATCATTTACTTGGGGACCAAATACAAACACTGGATTAACTGCAATTAATTTGAAATTTGGTTGATGTTGTTCAACAAATTGCCATGCAAGTTTTTCTGCAAAAGTTTTAGCTCCATAATAGGCAGAAATAGAATCTTTAATAGAATCTTCATAACTTATACCATTCCAACTAGTTTCATCAAATGATAATTCACCATTTTGTTCTTCTTCTGCTGAATAAAGAGCAGCATCAGAAGAAGTAATTACCACTTTTTCAATCTGTGGTCCATGAGTTTTAATGGATTTTAAAATCCCTTCAGTTCCCTTAATAGCAGGAATTACTAAATCTTTTTCTGGTTCAGTAGTATCATAGAAGAATGGTGAAGCAGTATGAAATAAATATTTAATGTCTTTATGATTCAATAAGGCTTGATCAAATGATCCTGGTTCTATCATATCTTTAACAACTTCATAATCAAAATTATCTTTGAAAAACTCTTTTAAGGCTTTACCCTTATCTTCAGATCTTACGGTACCAACGACTTGATAGTTTTTTTCAATTAAAAGGTTGATCAAGTTTTGGGCAATAAAACCACTAGCTCCAGTGACTAATACTTTAACCATTATGTATATGCTTTTAAAACAAGAACAATCAGTGATTGAAAGTGATTCAAATCGAGATTTTATATACAATTTGATTTCTTGAGATTTTTCAAGCCTCTCGACGGATTCGCATCCCCAAACAAGTAAAAAACAGCATCAAGAAAAATGATTGCAAAATTTCCCAAACGAGTGAGGGTAATTCATGAGTGGTGTCACTAATGATGGTTACAACAGTTTTGTAATACTATGGACCAGGGTTTTCATAAATGAACGGAAACAATTAAGAGAAGTAGGCACTAAGATTAATAAGGTGAGTGCTGGGTTAGCAGAAGCAGTTGGACAACTAAATGATCCCGTGAAATTAGTGAATATCTTAGAATTATTTAATAAACCAACACCGAACAGATGAGAACACCCAGGTGATGAATGAAAACATCTAGATAAAAAATGAAAACACCAAGGTAAGAAATGAAAACACCCAGATAAAAAATGGAAACACCCAGGTGAGAAATGAAAACACCCAGGTGATAAACGAAAAGACAGATGTCAGATCAAAGCAAGCAGTTGAAGAATCAAAAAGAGTCAGGAAAGAGAAACTCAGAACCCAACATTGAAACTCAACATACATGTAACAACGAAGCAATTGGTAACAGCAAGGGTCCTTAATTAATTAATCGGACGATAACTGTTTGTATATCGCTAGTTATAAATAGAAAAGCTGCAAAAAATTCGCATTTGACTCAATGGAATTTGTGAGGGACATGGAATGCCAGCTATAGCATATACTCACGTAACTGATATAGCCAAAGAACACTATAAGTTCAGTCTCAACGATCAAGCATAAAAAGTCACAGTCAATAGGTTATATGTGAACTTGTTGCTAACTCCATAGCCTCCTCTCCTCGAGACCTCCAACATTGTCCTCAAACCCTAACAATGAGTCAAGATGACACTGAGCCGCACCGATGCGAGTTTGACATATTTTTATTTTTCATTGAGTAAATAAAATTTTATCTATTATACACAAGAACCATTTCTATAACCGTTGAGCGAACCCAGGCCCGTACAAATTGTCTACTAGAATGATTATTAATAAAGATGTATTGGTCAATTTTAATGTGGCAAATGGGGCTATCTGGGGAGCGTTGGCTCGGAAAGGATTACAAGTATTGACCTCATTTGATGGTGCTATTACTGATAGTGCTATATGGGCTAACTTTGCTGCTTGTTTGATACTAGGGTTTCTATATAAACACGAGAAAACTCCATTCATTATTGGTTTATCAACAGGGTTCTGTGGAACTTTATCATCATTCTCGGCCGTGGCGTTGGATATGTTTTATAAGTCTACCAATACAAGTATAGGTATATATTATAATTACCCTAATGCTGCTTATGGAATTATGCAATTTATTTCTGTCATATTGGTAGAAATTGGGGTGTCAATCTTTGGTTATCATATAGGGAAACATTTTGCCATTGAATTCCCCTTGAAAGCTAACCATCATCAATATTTAGCCTACACTTGTATGATATTGGGAATTTGTACTTATATCGTTGCTATTGTATTGATAGGGGTTTTACATCCTTGGAGATCATGGATGTTTCTAATATTCTTTGCTCCTTATGGGGCATTAATCAGATTCCATTTATCTAAGCTCAATAAGAAATCATTCCCGTTAGGAACTTATATAGCCAATATTATTGGCTCTACTTTAATTGCAGTATTTTCATTATTGGCTCGAGGCAAAAGTGGGTATGGATCTTCTGCTCCATTAATAAAGAAAGTATTGAGTTGCCAGGTATTAATAGGATTAATTGATGGGTTTTGTGGAGGGTTAACTACTATAAGTACATTTATAGCAGAAATATTCGTGTTGCCAAAATTAGATGCGTATACTTATTGTTTATCATGTTTGGTTATTAGTTATATCATAGTGTTGTTGATATTGGGTCCCTATAACTGGACGGTAGGGTTAACCGATCCTATATGTAACTAATGAGAGGAATATTTGGAGAAACGAGAGAAATAGTGGTGGAAATGGCCTACTGATGGGGAAGTGTTATGGTTATTGTTATATAGACACATTAGAAATAGAATTTAGGTAATAAAAAGTTAATGCGAGTTGCTGGCAGGAAATGAGCACAGTAGAACACTAGTGTGGTCGTCTGGTCCTACTACTAAACCTTACTGGTCCCATATTGACATAAATCCTCTAAATCCATTTCGTTCTGATGGCCGTATGGGAACTCTAGTCTTATCGGAACTCTAACCTTATCGGAACTCTAACCTCGTATCTTTGCGGGTCGCATCTCTCAATTAGGTAACTCAAACAGAGATAAAGACCATGAACTATAAGACCATGAGGATATCACTTAGGAGGTAATTGTTATTTTTATTCTTCTTACCTTATCCAACATGTATATTCCATCTCATTATAACGAATCTGATTGGAACTTTCAAAAAGCCATCATAAAACAATACCCTTTGGCTACTTTAATAACTGTATCTGAAGATGGAATCCCAATTGCAAATCATATTCCCTTTAATTTAATTGAGAAACATGGAAAAATATTTCTACAAGCACATTTGGCTAAAGTTAATCACCAATTACCATCATTAAAGGATAATCCCAAAGCCTTGGTGGTTTTCCAATCTGACAATGCTTATATCCCACCAATCTATTATCAAACTAAACAAGACACTCACAAGGTCGTCCCTACTTGGGATTTTGCTAGTATTCAATGTTATGGGAAATCTACCTTGATTGATGATTATGATTTCATTAGAGCTCAACATGAATCATTAACTAATGAACAAGAAGCTGGTCGAGAAAACCCTTGGACTGTTGATGAAGCTCCTGAGAAGTATTATAAATTATTACAGAAAGCTATTATAGGATTAGAGATTGAAGTGGATAAAATCGAAGGTAAATATAAGTTTGAACAAAAGATGAAACAAGCTGATATCGACGGGGTTGTGGATGGTTTAGCTAAAGATAAGGTTGATAAGGTTTCACAATTTGTTAAACAAACCAATTCCCGTGGCTAAGTATATAGGTATACATTTGTAATACATACGGTTCTAATAAGGGCTACCAAAGTTAACAAGGACTACCAAAGTCAATATGGAGCAAATCTTCCCCCACCTCTACCACCTCTAGGCATTCCTCTACCTCTAAATCCCCCTCTCATCATTGCTCTGCCTCTAAAGCCACCTCTACCTCTTCCTCTACCTCTATTAGTAGAACTAATTCCGGGGATATTGGTACGTTTAGGACTTACTTTTAAATCCCGATCTCTGAAACTAGTTCCATCTAATGTACTAACGGCCTTTTCCACGGCATCAACAGTAGTAAACTCAACATAAGCATATCCTTTAGGTTGGCCAGTGAATTTATTAGTTAATAACGTCACTCTATTTACTACACCAGCACTGGAGAAATGTTGTTGTAATTCCAATGGGGTGGATCCATAATCAACATTCCCAACATATACGGATCTAGAATCAATATCTTGTTTTTCCTTTTCGGATTTTTCACTTGCTTCTTGACTCATTTGTGTTTGTAATTCCTTTAGTTTATTACCTTCTCGTTCCATTTCTTCCATTCTTGATTTAATGGCCTCGGCATCATTGGGGGTCGGGGTAGTGGTGGTAGGTGTATCCATGGTAGAAATATCCATATCTTCAATCAGCGTATCTTGAGGAACTGTTTGTTCCAGTACCGGGACTTGTTCTGACATTGGTTGTTGGTACCAGGTAGGTGATGAAAATTATCGCAAAATATGGAGAAATATGAGTGCGGATATTTATGTAGAATAGTAGAGGATATCATAGAAGGTGTCATACTAGAGGGTATCATAGTAGAGGGTATCATAGTAGAGGGTATCATAGTAGAGGGTATCATAGTAGAGCATACCATAGGTTGTCACCATCGATTCAGTATCTAATGCAATCGTATATTTTCTTCTAATCTCCTACACCTCAGGTAGGTTTCTGCTTCTATTTAAAGCTTTGGTTGGTCCTTTGATAGTTAATGGTGCAGTCGACCCATAATCATTAGCTCTTGGTGGACCTCTTCGTAATCTTTGATCTCCTGTTGGTAACAAGCGATCTGTTTCATTATCCATATCATCATCAGTCTCATATCCTCCATCATTGTAATTCATGTTATTGCTACCATTGACATTTTCCCCAATCCCTAACCTGATAAAATTACTAGTAGCATTATTCAAATTAGTTCTATCATTATCAGTAAGTCCTTCATCTTTACGTCCCAAATAAAATATCATCAATACAATTAAGATTAAGAAAATGATCAAACCAAGAATAATTCCAATCCCAATGCTTATGATTCCAAGATGAACATGTAAAAACCCATCATTAGCCTCCAACCACGTAGGACGTATTGGTTGATTAATGACAAAAACACATGGATTGTTGTCAAAGGAATCTTTACTTCTAGCACATCCATGATTTAAAATTGAAACTTTATGACGAGTTTCCTCCCCATCTGAATTATTAATAGTTAACATAACCAGCCCACTAGGGCTTTTCTTACATATAAATGATAATTTTGAACTATTTGAATTGATCAAATATTCACTAGAATTGAATTTTGAATGCATACAATTAAAAAATTTAGGGATTTCTTGATTAGGAATTAAATGAACTTGTAATAATGATAACAAGTCTTTAGCATGTTTAGTGATATTATAAGTATTCAATGATTCTTGTGTGGGTATTAATAAGGAAAAATCCAGTTTACCCGATTCTAAACTTAATGCATGTTTTAAATCGGGGAATTCATCAAATAAGTCAAAGAATGATAAAAGTTGATTGGTATTTTTGGTGGTTTCGATTAAATCTAAAAATGACACTTCAAAATCGGTTGGAAGTAATAGCTTATCAATGATGTGAACCACTCCTTGATTGAATAATAAATCAGAGTTTAATGGTAATGGAATTATAGAATTATTGATTTGAAGTAAATGATTATAGGTACCATCAAAAGATACATTTGTAATATTGACGGAATCTCCTCTCAAGGTTTTTGCTTCCATTGATTGCACATCATTATAAATACCAAAATCAGAATATATCATATTATCAACAAATAATCCTTTCATGATATCTTTAAATGTAGCTGGGTGAGCTTCAAGATAATTAAGAATTAGCCCTAATGCTTGCCAAGTTCCTTCTGAATGTCCCCAGCGAAGATGCAGATTATCAGGGATCCCACAGGGAAGAAATATAGAATACCCATGTTTATTATCATTCAAGTTCAAAAGATTAAATCGAGTTAAATATTGAATAGTCTTCAAACATTCTTGTTGATTGATTTCAACGTTTTGAAGATGTCTTTGAAGTTTCCCATTAGAGAGTAAATCAGCCAACGTATGTTTGAACGACCTCGGTGCTGGTAACGGTTTATTAACAAAATACCCAATGCTATTGTTACCCATATCGAAAGGTTCTGAAATAATTTTAACTTCATCATTGATTCTTGATTCAATCGCATGTTTCTTTGTATTGTAAGAACTGGAAAGTTTAAGCTTATAGCATCCATTAATTTTAGATTTGGAGCACATAAAAGAGTCAAATAATCGATAAAAGGTTGAATTGGGCCCCCTGGAGATCTCGTGAGTGATATTTACAGGAGCATCAATGAATTGGTATAAGAATAATTGTTTTGCGTTAAATGATTGGTCAACCATAGTGTCTTGAATCAAGAAATCATTCCCAATCATATCATCTCTTTGATCTTGACTTAATAAGATTGTTTGATTTTCGGTAGATCCATCAATTAAATAATCCAAAGACCTAAATTCTAATTCACTTACAAAACTTGAATAATGTAAAGCAAATAAAGCTTTCCGAGGATTCATTTCTGCAATATCAATGTTTAAAGCTTCAAAGAATTTCACATTATTATGAGGTTGATCAAATAGATGTATGACACCATCACCATAGACCAAATTGGACCCATTACTAGAACTTGTTAATTTGTCATTAACAATTATCAGGGTCTCATCATCTTTATTACTAGTTACCAGGTAGCTCTTCTGTCCATTTTTAGTCTTATAAGGAAGATTAGTCACATTTGCAGCCCCTACTATATCTGAAATCAATAAGTTATTTAATAAGCCAGTTATATCACTTTTGATCTCTAGTACAGCTTTATCGGTAATGGTAAATTTCCCTCCACCCATGGTATCGTAGAGTGCAGCATAATATCTTCTACTCAGTTCGGGCATCGATGACTGTATCAACTCATCAGTAGGAATAAATAACGAACTGATGTTACCCAAATATTCTTGACAATCAGTGGGGATATTTTTGTATTTCTTATGTTTTTTAGCAGTATTTATTGAAGACTGATGATCGAACAACAGCTTAAACATCCGTTTGATGAAAGATATGTTATGACCATTTATACTCCAGTCGTTATCATCAAGTAGTACATGACATAAAGAAGGCTTTATAGGTAATTGACCATCGATTGCTTGAATATATGACCATTGATGTTTAGCATAAGTATCAGCTTCAACAATAGAAGCAATGTTGTCAACCTCATATTGCAAAGTTTCAAAGTTGGGGGATATTAATACTGGGTATGATTTACCAGACACATTTTGTTTGTATAAAGTGTTGAAAATAGTCGGTACTTTAGACATATAGCCAACTATAAATCGTTGGTTAATAATATACCTATAAAGTTCATCATGACCGATTTCAATCAATTGATGGTCTGTGAATGCCAGATTCACAGGAGCCAACAAAGTGACATTTCTTAACTCATTTACCTCGGGTACCAATCCGTTTCGTTGTAAGACCTTTAAAAATTCCGAGTATTGGACTTGGGATGACAAAATATCTATAATGGTAGACGGGGTTGGTTCTATGATGGCCGAAGTTTTATCGGGCTTGAGATTGATATCAGCATCTGATAAGTAGCCATTCACTACCCCTATAACGAAAAGTAGCCAATAGCACAATATCTGAAGATACTGACAGGAGCAAAACATTCTTGGGGGCTCGTGATGATGATTGTGATTGTTTAGGAATAATTATGCTCGTGATCGAGAAATTGTTAGACCCTCAATCTCTGAGACAACCTCTGAGACAAACTCTCATGGTCGCACCCATATGGGTGCAAACATTTGCAACAATCATTTTTATATAAATATATTCATTTATAACTACAAAATATTATTATACTAATATGCAATGACAGCCCATGTCCCTACTACAGCTAATATAAACGATACAAAAATGGCCAATGATACTAACAAGTGTTCAAACCCATTTATTGTAGATTTACAAAGCTTCAAGTAAAACATACATGGCAAAATGATACAAACTAAGAAACAAATAGAAGCCCCTAACATTCCAATGATTTTGTCAAACTCTGGAAAGATAATTGCTAAATACACAAATATCCCATTAACACCAATCTTAATAACGAATTTCCCCAAAGATTTAATCATAGCATTAAACCAATTAGGTGCTTCAGTGTTTGTATGAAATAATGATTCTAATGTAGCAATGATTGGTTTAGCATTTAATGGAGTTTTAGCAATTGGAATTAAACAAATCAATCCAGAAATCAATGGATATATAAATGCGGGATATCCAGGGGTTAACAATAAATTATTGGTGATTTCATCTTTACAATTAATTCCAAACATCAAGAATCCCAAAACACCCATAGAAAAATCAGTTAATAAAGTGATTGAATAAGTTACTTTTAAAGTTGAGTTAAATTTATGAGGATGTCTCATATCACTCTTTAAATTAGGGAAAATAGCATGACCACCAAATGGAGCCATTAAAATCCCAATGGCTAAGAATAGATCAATATAACTATTAGGCCATAAATTAGTAGGCATAAAATGAATTAATGATCCAGGACTAGTTGATTTTATAAGTCCTGATAGAAATACAAGTAAGGTGATGGATATAGTTGAGATAATTCCTAATAATGAAAAAATTGATAAGATTGGTAATGGCATAAATGTAAAAGGGGTTAATACTAAGAAACTCATTAGTTTGATATTAGTTTTAGTCCAGCCATATTCTTCCCCTAATAAAGCATAAACAGAATCACTGAATAATACAATTAAAGAAACCCCAGCCCCAATCAAGTCTACCGAAAATATTAATGAAATTAATAATTTAGCCATAGATCCATAAGAGGCATATCCTAAATCAGCATATGTCATCAATGTGGGATCACTATCCATTGATTTTGATAATAAACTAGCAGACCAATAAGTGGCTAATCCACATATTAGTAAAATAGGTACCCCAATCACCCAACCAGCTTTTAAAAACCCTACTGGTAATGCTAATAATCCTACTCCAATAAGTACATTGATTGAATTAAATATAGTTTGTGGGGCTGTAGATTGACCTGCTAACACCGTTACAACGTTCCCATCTTTATCTTCCACTTTTTTCAAATTCATATGAGATGCAGTGGTAGCCATCGATACTGAACTTCTAATACTTGAAAATGAAGGTGCTGGGAATACTCTTCTCTTAGGTATCGGTATACCTCCACTTGTAGTTACTACAGAGCTAGTTCTAGATCTAGAATTGTGGTTGTTTAATGCTGATAAAATATCATCTTGATAAAATACATCATTATTGTTGGGAGATGAAGTAGAATCATAACTAAACATGGGATTTCTAGCGAAATTAACATCATGAACAACTGTACTTAACCTTTCTCCTCTCGAAGATGGAACCATTAATTCGGGGTCGAACATTTCGTCAGGTTCCCCTTCATCATCTTTAGAGAAAAATGACCGTTTCTTATGGATTTCACTATCTAATTTAGAAGCAGCATAGGATTGGGCTCTAGTGAATGAACTAGCAAAATTATGTAAGGAATTTGGGCCTTTAAATGATCCAATTGGTAAGTCAAGAAATGATTGTCTTCTATAACTATTTAAGGGAGTATACTCTTGTATAGATCCTGCTACTGCTAGATCTTCATCGGTGATATCCGGACTCCCATTACTTGGACCAGTTCCAGGACCAGAACCTGTAGTAGTGCTAGGAGATCTTGACATTTGACTCAACAAACCAGTTACACGATTAAGCAGATCTACGATTCAATAACAGCTTCAATAATCCCACAAATGATATCCTAGCAATCCACAACTGTTAGCTTCCTCGTCTAATGGCCAGGAAAATACTCGGTGGTCGGTGGTGTTCCAGTTGCCAAAAAAAATATTCCAAAAGCCATCCATTGATAAGAACTTTTCGTGTAGTGCCCGATACACCAATCTCGCGAGAATCTCTCTTTTTTTTTTCACCATCAAACCTTAGTGAATTGATGGTGAATCATATAAAAGTTCTCAACCATTATTGTAAAGAAGTAGGTAATGTCTATAGGGAGTAGAATAAAGAATCTCTTCAAGGAGGCAGCCTTCTTCAAAAAAGATAACGAACTAACAGGTGGACAGAAATGGGCTGTTGGTCTAATGAATTTATTATCAGTGGTAATCTTTTGGGTAGCATCATCATTTTTGGTTAGTGATATATTTGAGAGTGAAATCTATAGGAAACCATTTTTAATCACATATTTGAACACAGCATGTTTCAGTTTTTACTTGATCCCATATCTAAAATATGAAGGTATGAGTTTGAATGAATTTATTAAATTGGTAAGGCATGAATATAATGCTCGAAAATTCAAGTTCAAAGGAGCCACCACTGATATAGAAACCAACATCTATGGATCTGGATCCGATGAAGGTGTAGGTGAAGACAGTGATATTACTACTGAGGGGTCTGGGACCGATCATGTGACGGAACTGGGAATTAGAAATCAACAAGAATTAAAAATGGGAATACTTGAAACGGTTTTATTATCATTTCAATTCTGTGCATTATGGTTTACAGCAAATCTTGTAACAAATGCTTCCCTCTCATATACATCAGTAGCATCCCAAACAATCTTATCATCAACATCTTCATTCTTTACCTTATTGGTGGGATTTTTATACTCCATTGAGAGAGTTACTAAACATAAAATATATGGAGTAGTGTTATGTTTTTCAGGGGTATTAATAGTTACCAAGATCGATTCATCATCATCTAATCCAACCACTTCAAACTTATTGGTGTTCTTTGGGAATATGTTGGCCCTTTCAGGAGCTTTGGTGTATGGAGTTTATACCATCTTATTGAAAGTAAAGACCATTATTAAAAATAGTACTTTAGAAAGAGAATTGAATACTCATTTATTCTTTGCATTTGTGGGATTATTTTGTTTGTGTCTATTATGGCCAGTACTTTTAATTCTTCATTTCACCGGAATTGAAACTCTTATAATTCCAAAAGATCCTCATATATTGACGTTATTATTCATCAATATGTTTATAACGTTTATTAGTGATTTTTGTTGGTGTAAGGCAGTCATATTGACTAGTCCATTAACGGTAACCGTGGGGTTATCGATGACTATTCCTCTAGCTATGGTAGGGGATTGGTTGATTAAAGGGTTTTCTTTAAATTGGATATATATAACTGGAGCTGCTATAGTGACCATTGGGTTTTTAATCATTAATAATGATGAGAGAGAGGATTTCTCTCGTAATCGGGTAGATTAGATGGGTAGATGGGTGGTTAGGTAGATCGGTAGGTGGTTAGATAGATAGATTGGTAGATAGATAGAAATGCATATGAGTTGATGTACGGACTTGTTAATATTCTGATGGTGTAAGCGGTTAGTTTAAAGTAGTTCAGAAGCTGGTTATTACTGTTGAATCACTGGCTGTCTGCTCTCTCACATCTCTCACGTCTCTCACATCTCTCCTCAGCTAGAAGTCTACCATCACAATATTTTCACAACTAGTTAATTTATTTCTAGTCAGTTAGTTGTTACTCCAATCTACCTGTTACAGTTTATCTAGACTTCATATGATAATTCGGAAATAAAAGCCGATGTCTGGAGAACCGACAACTGGAAGATAAATACCGCTTGGCTTATTTTGTAATAGCTACAAAACTGATAGTTTACCTAGAGAACTGATAACCACCTACTGGTGCATTTCGTAATAGCTTTCATCACACCCCGCGATAGTGATTTTTCCTATGCTTAAGCAAGCATCGTTTTGCAGCATTGACTGCGAGAGGCAACACTCTAATTATTATTTATACCCCTCTAACCCCATGACTGTATTATTTCTCTTATATCTATCATTAATTCTTTAATCGTCTATATAGGTTAGCAACTCGTGATTCTTGCAATTGATCACCCAAAATCGTACTTGAAACCGTTGTAATGTACCACCATCAATACTCGTTTTCTGAAGATTCTACAGACGTAGAATCCATGGCGTCTATTGATTCCCCCAAAATTCCAGACTCCAACCAGTTTTTGCCTATTAAATTTTACACCATGAATGATGAAGCAAATGAAGATTCAGAGAACCCCCAAACCATACAAGAACTTAGAAAAAATCAAGAACTTAGAAAAAACCAAGAACTTAGAAAAGAAGTCCACGACCTTAAAGGAAAATTAGAGTTTTTACCTAAGCCAAGTTTATTTCAACACTTTATTGGCTTTATTGGCTCTGTCTGTAAAAACTGGCCATCTGTTCGACAATCACAATATACGATAAACTCCAATAGCTTTGAAAATATATCTCAAGAGGTTCTTGAAAGACTGCCAAAAGAAGCAATGGAATTGTTAAAGGAACTTCCTCTCTTTCTTGAGGTATATTACCGAGGCACTAAAATATACAAAAAATCTGTTGTGTTCTTTCTAGGAGTGAAGTTGTTTACTTTTGATGCTTTAACCGAAACTGAAAGCCAAGATGATAGCGTCAGTCATTCTAAGGCAAGCACAAACAGGTTTATGGATACACATAAAATTAAGTTCACTAAAAAAGATTGCAAACCCTGGAGAACATCTTATGGTTGGCTCAGAGAATTGATAGGAGGATATCCTGATATCTCTCATTTAATAAGAATATTCACAGAGGGGCCGGTTTTGAAACCTTCATGGAGAGCAGCAGATGTGAGGGAATTAGGAAACTTCATATTGCGTCAGATCTGTTATTTTATAAATCTGAGATTAAGTCAATATGAACCATTGGATCTCCAAACCGATGTTTGCCTTCAAGATTTAGCAGGCACCGAACCTCTGGAATATTCAGGATTGAAAGCTGACACTGTGATTAAAACTGGTGACAATGTATGTCTTTTGGTTGCCGAATATAAGGGTCGTCTTCCGGGTCTTGGTGCAAATTCATCTAATAGCAAAACAACAATAGAAGGTATATTTGATGAAATCTGGCTTCACCTTTTTGGTTGCATGATGACATTTGGTACAGATTATGCTCTTTTAAGAGATGGGAAATATACCGTTATGATAAAAATAATGGTAGGTGAGTTTTATTGTTACCAGAGATTTAGATCAGACCATGGCTTACCTTTTGAGTTCAAGATAATTGAAAACACAGATCCTTTACAACAACTTGTTGATTTTGTTTTTGAGTCCACTTATTATATAAATTCCTTTTCAAGGGTAAAGGAAATGGAAAAATTCTTCAGGATTAATTAGTAAATTAAATTGAATAAATTAATTGGATAAATTAGTAACTAGTAGAACTATTCGCAGTGAGCCATTACTCCAAACTATATGTCGGAATATATTTACAGTTTATCTAGATTTTCTATTTTAATATTCCTTATGATTGTTCGGGAAACCACCCCCACTACTTTTGATATCTATCTATATGAATCATATGAATCCATGTCTTAGTGAGATTAATACCTCTTTGTACATTTTGTAATGGCTGCAAAACCTAAGAAGGGTAAAAATAAACTAGTTATTCTGTGCGCGATCTCTCACATCTCTCGTCTCGTCGCACAAATTAACCACCGTCCAAATCTCATTACCCTATAAACCACCTTCCACCATGCTCCCCTTTCTGTGGTTCCAGTATGTATTGGTGCTTCTCTTATCAATTAATACTGTTACCTCATCCAGTGCCGAAGCCATGCTTTTATCGGAAAGAGCTCAACAATCTGAAGATTTCATAATACGAATCACTGATGGGAATTTAGATTCGTTCTCTGGAGTTAGAGATTACTATACTTTGGTGTTAATCACCTCCACCTCTGAAGCTCATGGATGCTTGGCTTGTAGTGGTATCAATCAAGCTGTCAGGTGGGTCTCAAAATCTTATTTCAAAGATTACCTCCCATTCAATGCATTATTCATCGTTGAAATCGATTTGATCCATAAACAAAATTTTGATATCGCTGATGCTATTAAATTAAACACAGTACCTCATGTTTGGCTTGTACCGCCTAATCCTAACGAACAATACGACCCATTTGCGATTGTTAAAGAACAACATTTCATTTTCAAAGTGTCAAAGGGAAGTGTTAAAACTCAAGCATTTGAATTGGCTCAATTTGTTTCAACCACCATACAAAAGAGTATTTACTTAAGAGATGAAGATCCGGTTAGTAAATTTTTAATGACTTTTAGTGTGACATTTTTAGTTATTATGTTATTCAAGAAGAAAGGTCCAAGAATTCTTGTTAACCTCGGGAAGACTTTTGTATATAAAATCATAGCATTGGTAGCTATATTAGCCTCCACTACTGGATATCAATTCTCAAGGATTCAAAAAGTTCCATTTATTGCTGCTAATGAAAAGGGGGTGATTATTATTAGTGGGGGTACTCATTATCAATTTGGAATAGAGTCGATTGTTGTTAGTGGGAATTATGCTTTATTGGGAGTGGCATTTCTCACCCTAATGTATTTGGGGAATTATACTACTAACTCTACTAGTCAATTAAATAATCCGGTAAAGAATTATTTGATTATACTAAATGTGATTATTCTCTATGGGTTATATAGTTGTCTTACCAGTATAGTGTTGAGAAAAGATCATGGTTATCCATATGCTTTTACACAGTTGTTTTAGCTTAAATATATAGACTATAGTAGAGAAATGTTGAAGGATGATTAGGTGTTATGTACTGATTGATTTGCTGCAAAAGCCAGATTCTCAAGCCAGATTTTCTCAAGCCCCATTTTCTCAGGCCAAAATTCTCCAGCCAAAATTCTGCAACGCGTATGGGAGCGAAAAAAAAAAAAAGAATAAACCACTAAGAATACCATGACATCTGATACTAATAAACGAAGTAATCAGGCTCTGGATGTGGGTGTAAAGAAAACTAAGATAACCGATTTCTTTCTGGTTAAGAAGAAAGTCCAGAAACCACAAGAATCATCAGTCCAACCTGCAAAAGTAGATATCACAAAACAGGAATCCGTGACTGTCAACACAAAAGAGATTGACGATTCAGGAGATGATGAACATCAACAAATGTCCCCTAAACCAGCTTTGGATGTGTCCAAGAAACCTTCAGATAATACCCCAACCACAGATGATGACTATTCCAGCTTCTGTGCTCAATATGGCTTTGATAAGCAAAAATGGATAGACAGTCTTTCACCAGAAGTTAAACAATTATTACAATTAGAAATTGACACATTACATATTACCTGGTTAGCGGCCTTACATAAAGAGTTAACTAAGCCATATTTTCTCAAATTAAAACGATTTTTAAAAGCTCAACAACATAAAACCGTATTCCCTCCTAAAAACCAAATCTATTCTTGGTCTCATTATACCCCATTACCAGAACTTAAATGTCTTATTTTAGGTCAAGATCCTTATCATAATCATAATCAAGCACATGGGTTAGCATTTTCAGTGTTAGAACCCACAAAACCTCCACCATCCCTTCAAAATATTTACAAGACTATTAAAACAGATTATCCCAAATTTCAAATCCCTGATTCAAGGAATGGTGGGGGTGGTAATTTAACTCAATGGGCCAAGAGAGGAGTATTACTTTTAAATACTTGCTTAACAGTAGAAGCCCATAAACCAAACAGTCATTCTAAGCAAGGATGGGAAACCTTTACTCAAGAAGTAATTAATAATGCTATTAACTATCATATGAGTAATGAATCTAATGGATTTGTGGTGATGGCATGGGGAATGCCTGCCCAAAATAATTTATTGAAATTTCCTACGTTGGTGACATCAAGTAAATTTCATATTATTAAAACGTTTCATCCATCACCATTTTCTGCTGCTAAAGGGTTTTTCACTCTGAAATGTTTTAAATCTTGTAATGAATGGCTAGAGACTAATGGTAAAGACAAGGTAGATTGGTCAGTAGTTCTAGGAAATAGTATATTTGAATAGATATAATCCATATTGATTTGGATCTTGAGTCACGTGAATCGATCGATGGGTCGCATCCAAGTGGTAAAGGGTCTCTGCTCAACTGCCCGTTCCTCATATCCCCCTTTCAAGGGTTTTCGTCTCCTAAAAAGCTCAGGTACATCTCTTATACATTCCTATACATAGTCCAAAAAGAAGTAACGAATTTGGTGGGCTCAAACTCTAGTTATGTCTATGGTCATAAACTGGCAGTTTACTAGGAACTGAGGTCAGATTTGAGTATTTGCTGCTATACACGTCTGTTATCGCGAACGCCTTTCGCAACCATCGTTAACAGTTTATCAGTGGGGCTGTTTAGAAACTCTGAGGCTGTTGAGGCTGCTTTAACTTGCTCGAACAGGAACCCGCCACGACTCCGGTCTCATCCAAAGTAAACACAGACAAATTCAGTTACACAACTCTATAAACTCGATAGGGTGCGCGCGCGTAAGACCGGTAATCCCATAAATCATCGGGGTGTACAGTAATGCAATTTTTAGATCAGTGCGACCAGTTTACTTAAATAATAAACCCTTCTAGCTCCATTCTCCGCCCTTATTTCTCCCTTTCCTGTATATATGGGCCCAAGGTAATAGCGACGTTTTTTTTTTTTTTTCCTTTTTGTCTTCTGTCCATCATTTCAAATAATGGGAGTGGAAAAATTATATAACCACTAATTCACTACTAGTTTTTTTTTTTTTCTTTCTAACCCCTAGCTCGCCACTGGTCACAGGACACTTTTTTTTGGACTTACTGTACTATCATCACAGTTATAGTTGTTAAAGCCCGTTCATCCCATTTAGTGTTACTAGCTGCAAACCCACACCCCATCTCCCAAGTGGCTGTCATCCTGTATCGTATTTTTCCATACCAATAACAAACCATACTAAAATCCCAGCAACATCCAAACCCCATTTCCAACTCCAATTCCAACTCCAGTCCCGACCCCATCCGCCAGCATAATCAACACGAACACTGATAAAATGACTGATACCAAACTAAAATTTCAAACAGAGACTCATAAAGAAAGACTTAATCGGTATATACTAGCGACAGATGCCAATACGGCTAAACGAAATGATTTCGATGATTCTACAAAGAGATTCTCCTATTTATTGGGATTAACCCCATTGTTTCGTTATTTCATTGATTTAAATGCTTCTAAGAATAAACAATTTAAACAGATCGTTAAACAAATCGATAACGAATATTCCTTTTCAAAGCTTTCATCATCATCATCATCAAAATCATCCAAAAGTGCTAAGAAGAAGAGACGGAAAACTGAGAAGGAAGAAGATGCGGAATTATTACAAGATGAAGAGCATTTAGGTGATGATGATCAACCGGTACCGGTGTTAACTAGTTCCCCAACGTATATTCATGATGGAGAACTTCGAGAATATCAACTTCAAGGATTAAATTGGTTGATTTCTTTATATGAAAATAGACTTAGTGGAATACTAGCTGATGAAATGGGATTGGGTAAAACTTTACAAACCATAGCATTTTTAGGATATCTTAGATATATTAAACAAATTGATGGTCCATTTATTGTAATAGTGCCCAAATCGACATTAGATAATTGGAGACGTGAATTTGCTAGATGGACCCCTGATGTTAATGTAGTTATACTACAAGGTAATAAAGATGAGAGGAATGATATTATACAAACCCGATTACTTACAGCTGATTTTGATGTGTTGGTAACCTCATTTGAAATGGTAATTAGAGAAAAATCTCAATTAAAAAAATTCAAATGGGAATATATTATAGTTGATGAAGCCCATAGAATTAAAAATGAAGAAAGTTCGTTATCACAAATCATTCGGTTATTTTATTCAAGAAATCGATTATTAATTACCGGGACCCCATTACAAAATAATTTACATGAATTATGGGCTTTATTAAATTTCTTATTGCCTGATGTATTTGGCGATTCAGAAGTATTTGATGAATGGTTTGAAAATCAAAATGGTAATGATAATGATCAAGATAAAGTAGTTAAACAACTCCATCAAATTTTAAGTCCATTTTTATTACGTAGAGTTAAATCTGAAGTGGAAAAATCTTTATTACCTAAAATTGAAACTAATGTTTATATTGGTATGACTGATATGCAACGGAAATGGTATAAACAATTATTAGAGAAAGACATTGATGCCGTTAATGGAGCTATTGGGAAACGTGAGGGGAAAACCCGTCTTTTAAATATTGTGATGCAATTACGTAAATGTTGTAATCATCCATATTTATTTGATGGAGCTGAACCAGGTCCTCCATTTACCACTGATGAACATTTAGTTGATAATTCTGGGAAAATGATTATTCTTGATAAAATCTTGAAAAAATGTAAAAAAGAAGGATCAAGAGTTTTAATCTTTTCACAAATGTCAAGATTATTAGATATACTTGAAGATTATTGTTATTTGAGAGATTATGAATATTGTAGAATTGATGGTTCAACTTCTCATGAGGAAAGAATCGAAGCAATTGATGAATATAATGCTCCAGATCTGGAAAAATTTATATTTTTATTAACTACTCGTGCTGGTGGATTAGGAATTAATTTAACATCTGCCGATGTTGTCGTATTGTATGATTCTGATTGGAATCCTCAAGCTGATTTACAAGCAATGGATAGAGCTCATAGAATTGGTCAATTAAAGCAAGTTAAAGTTTACAGATTTGTTACCGAAAATGCCATTGAAGAAAAAGTTTTAGAAAGAGCTGCTCAAAAATTAAGATTAGATCAATTGGTTATTCAAAATAATAGACAACAATCTTCAAATTCTTCTATTGGTAATAATAAAGATGATTTAATTGGAATGATTCAACACGGGGCTCAAAAAGTATTTGATTCTAAAGAAAATGATACTATGCTTGATGATGATATTGAAGCTATCTTACAAAGAGGTGCAGAAAAAACTAAAAATTTAAATCAAAAGTTTAATGAGCTTGGGCTTGATGATTTACAAAACTTTACGTTTGATAATTCTACTTATGATTGGAATGGACAAAATTTTTCAAAGAAAAATGGTAATGATAATAATGGAGCTTTTACCTGGATTAATCCTTCTAAACGGGAAAGAAAAGAACAAACTTATTCCGTAGATAATTATTATAAAGACGTGTTAAAACAAGCATTATCATCAAAACCTAATAATCCTCAACTGAAAATTAAGCAACCAAAACAATATCATATTCAAGATCATCAATTTTTCCCAGCTGGATTAAAGGAATTATTGGATCGTGAACAACTTCAATATAAAAAAGAGGTTGGATATAAGTTTTCTCTTAATGAATTTGGTGATAGTGATGAAGAATTTTTAGCGGATGAATTCAAAAGTAGTGAATTAACTAGAGAACAACGTAGAGATATGGAACAACAAAAAGTTAAAAATGTGGTTCCATTAACTGAGGAAGAATTAAAATTAAAGGAAGAATTGTTAGCTCAGAGTTTCCATAATTGGACTAGAAGAGACTTCACTAATTTTATTCATGGGTCTGCTAAACATGGTAGAAATTCTTATAAAGAAATTGCTAAAGTCGTTGGAAATAAACCTCCTGAAGAAGTTGAAAGATATCTGAATAAATTTTGGACTTGTCATCATGAAATTGAAGGACACGAAAAATATATTGCCCAAATTGAGACTAGTGAAAAGAAGATTGCCAAACTAACAGCTCAAGAAGAAATTTTAAGATCCAAAATGGAAATTGTCGATGATCCATTAGCTGATCTTAATGTTTTATATCCTCCAAATAATTCTAAACGAGTTTATTCAAAACTTGAAGATCGATTCATTTTATGTTGTGTTTATAAATTTGGAATCTTTAGTGAGAATCTTTCAGAAAAAATTAAAGAAGAAGCTTTATTAAGTGATCTTTTTAAATTTGATTGGTTCATGATTTCAAGAACTCCTCAAGAAATTGGAAGAAGAGTCAATACTTTATTATTGGCTCTTTCAAGAGAAATTGATTCTGCAAATAAGAAAAAATTAAAACTGGCCGGTTATGATCAAAGTTCTAATAGTAGTAGTCGTCCAGGATCCGTCGAACCTTTAGCTGTAGCTACGAATGGTAAAAGGTCAACTGATAATAATAATCCTGATATAATGACTAAAAAGAAACGGAAACCACCGGTAACATGATCTAATATATATTTATATAGTCTTTACCTTAATTGGTAATATGTAATTGTAACACTAGATATTTTTTTTAATATACATAAAAAAAAGTAAATTTTGATCATAAAAGATATTGAGGTTGAATAAAATCCATGACAGTGGAAATATAATAAGGGACCTTATTAGCAGTCCAACTAACTGAAAAGAAATCACTCATTTCATGTTTTTCCACATGTAAATAATCAAATAATGTAGCATCTCCAGTAGATTTATATCTAGGAGTAATAAAGTTTCTTAAACTAATAATTTTAGTTCCTGGTCTTAATCCATATAATAGTCTCCCCACTTCAATATTTAATTTCATATCAAACAAATAATTGTTAACAAGGATCACGTCACAATCAAGAATATCCTTTCTAACGGCTTCATTTTCAACAAAACTTTGAGCTAATGCAAAGCTCATATTTAATGGTCGTATTCCAAATATCTTCAATTGTTTGTCAAGAACTCCTTGTTGCATTTGAGTTAATTTAGAAGCATGTGGCATCAATTCACATCCTCCACTAAATCCAGCACCAAATTCCAATGCTGCTTGGAATGAAGTATTTCCAACTCCAGACCCTAAATCATAAAACTTTTGATGTGGTTGAAAGTTTACTTTTGTTAATACCTCACTAACAAATGATGGCAATAATTCTCCATATACTTCAGCTGTAAATGCCTTGTACCTTCTAAGTTGACCTGATCTAGTTGAAACCACTCGAGAATATACTCTAATAAGGGTTTGATGCATACAAAACCGGGAAATATGACTCCTGTTCTGTAAGAGTTTAAAGAAGCTTTCTATATAGGAAGCAGGTCTCGAGTATATTCCAAGTTTTTCTAGTGAGGGTGTTTCATTTGTAGGCATACAAGGTTCTGGATTGGCAATTGGGGTGGTTGGAATATTAGCTTTGAGTAGTGATTGATCATCAGAGCCAACTGCACCATTTTCCCCGTTGACTAGTTCTGAACTCTGTAAAGAGACCTGTGAAGGCTGTGATACGTGCTGTGGTATTTGTTGTGGTTCCTGATCCGATGCTACCTGTGGTGATCCTTGTTTGAATCCTTGTGGATCTTGTTTCAATGACATTTCACTGTTGTCACCACTGGTCTCGATTTTAATTTTAGAATCCATACTTGAGTTTGAAGGTAATTCTAATGTTCCATTTTCCTTTGGAGTAATGCCTTCATCATTTGATAAATCTTCAGCTTCAGATCTTTTTCTAGCCTCTAACACCGCATTTATAGAAATCTCTTCAAAGAAAGTATCCAACATTAAATCTTCCTTTGATGGTAAATTTGGCTTGTCATTTGTCAAATATTTTCTGACCTCCAGATTAATATCTTCTTCCAAGATTTCACCATTGACCTTAGAAGGTGATAATATCACCATCAATGTATTCCAACTATCAATTATCGACATGAATTTATTGAAATCATTTGTGTCTACGGCAGCTTCAACTCCTTCGCAATATTGAGTGTATACAATGTTCTTAAGTTTCTCAGATGGTGAAAAGTATAAACAATAATTAATCTGGAAAAGCTTTTGGATTTCAAAGATGGAATTGAGTTCATTGTGTTTGGGTTGGGCAAGGAGAAACATTTCATAATGATCAGGATAAAGAAGTGATCTAATTCTAACCTTGTTATTAGGATTTATGATAACTTCACCATTGTCATTAGTCAAAGACAACAGAGGAAAAGTACTTGGGAAATCTTTATACGACTTTTGATAATTTTCAACAACTTTGTAAGCAGATATGTCTGTACGGCAAAGTTCATCATTATCATATTCGTCAACCGGGTCTTTTTCCATAGATTCTGGTTTGAAAGATAATTGAGGGATTGAAGGGGTCAGTTGGTAAATCTCATCAACGAATAATGATCTTTTAGGAGCTTCGAACTCAGTGTCAACAGTAATATCATTAGGATCAAATGGACTTACTTCTATTTCCTCTTCTTCTTCCTCTTCTTCCTCTTCTTCCTCTTCTTCCTCCTCCTCCTCCTCTTCCTCATCTTCTTGTTCCTGTTCTTCCTCTTCTTTCGACTTGTTTTGTTTGTTTCCTTTCTTTGCTGCACCTTGCCCTTTACTAGAAGGTTTCTTGTTCAATTTCATTGCTTTCTTTGAAGCAGATGGTAATTTTTTTGACTTCTTCTTCATAAGATTCTTCAAAATCTTACGATCCTCAAATTGAGGAACAAAAAACGTAGTCTTTTGACGTTTTCGCTTTTCATTGTCCTTGATCAATTGTCTATCACCAGTGACAGATTGAAAGTAAATGGCCTCTTCGCTCAATTCTTTAGCAAGTTTAAGGTTATTGATTGGATTTAACTTTTGGGACTTTGGTCTTTTAGTGCTTTCGAGTCTTTTTCTAGCCCGTTCTTTCATCAATTCCTCTTGTCTGATTCTCTTTCGTTCTTCTTGTTCCATTTTAAGTTTTTTCCGTTTTTCAAATTCTTCTATAGTAATATCCTTATTTTCAATAGAATCTTGAGGAGTTGAGAATTCGTCAAGGGGTTCACTCCTTTCACGTCTTTTTCTTTTACCCCTTCCAAAATCGTCAGAACAAAACCATTTAGTCATGTAAATAAGTTCTTCATTTGCATTCTTGAAATGAGTTTTTCTGTAATCATTGGATAATTCTTTTGCTTTTTTAGATATATTTGTATACCTCCTTAAGGGTAGAAGAGTTTGCATATAATATATCGACTTATTTTGATCCAAACATGATTTGATGATATTTATTTCAGCTTCTGAATAATTAGGGACACGCTTCCCATTTGTTAATGATATCAATTCTCGAGTAGGAACTCCAGGAAATTCTAATCTCAATCTTTCAGGATAAAATCCTGTTGAATGTACAAACTCCAATAATGACAAATTGACTTCAATGGGTTTTGCTTCAACTGACTGGATTTTAGTTTCCACCTCTTGTTGAGTTCTAAATGAAAGTTCAGACAAGATTTGTTCTATAGTTGACTCGTCGGATTCAATTTGACATTTCATATGTTGTAAATAAACAAGTTCTATTACAGACCAGTCAATTGGCATCATATTCGATAGAATACTCATGATCTCATTCGTATCTTTATCAGGAAATTGTTCAAATAATCCACTACTAGTAAGATCAAAGGTAATTTGATAAACAAGTACTGCTAATTCATGAGGAGTCCAGGATGGCATATCTTTGGTATTGAACTTCAGAAGGGTTTGGGAAATCAGTTGCTCCTTAGCTTCGATGTCTTGATTGTTTCTAATAGGTAGTTGTCTTTTATCAGTAATGATATTTCTTTGAACATTTGTGGCCAACAACACCACTTCAGCTCTAGTCCATTCAGGTTTGTTTATCATCTGATACATCTTGTGTTTTATAGTGTCAATGCTAATCCCTGGAAGTCTACTGGATATAGCTGGATATGTCAAGTCATAATGAATAAGATATTTCAATTGTTTACGTTCATTTTGCTTCCAATCATGATCAGTATCATTGTCACTGGAGGAATCTTTTGAATCAGGAGTAAGATACACATCGACAGAGTCAAGTTTTTTCAACTTTATTTCATCCTTGCAAAGATTGAACGGGTGGGGGTCAGTCGGCAGTACTGATGCCGAAGATGATCTTTCATAGTTTCCATTCATTGTAATTTAAAGGAAACAATGTTCAGTAAATGGATAAAAAGAATGTTCGTATCGTGTTTACAAAATTTGGGTTGGGGACTGTTTTTCTCACCAAATCGGTCCAACTGAAGTTTTCCTCACTGGTGATTGCAGACTTACCCTCATCAGTTAGTCATCACAGTCATTACAGTCATTCAACAATGAGTAAGGGTATAAAACACATACATAACATAGAGCGATTATAGAGGGAGAGGAAGCATTCTAGCAACTCTAACTTGTATTTACTAACTATGGAAGGTCTAGCTCACTTGTCTCTAGCTCACTTGTCTAGCTCACTTGTCTAGCTCACTTGTCTCTAGGATCCGTCATCTCATAACTTACTGGCTCGAAGACCATTCAATCTAAATTTCAACTCCTTCAAAGCTTTACTCTCAGGCTTCCAAGAATCAAAAGTTTCATATAAATCATCAATTTCATCATAGCCAGTTTTCCCTAAAGCATTTCCTTTATCTACACTAAGTAATTTATTATTATTAGGCCAATTCTTTTCGATATTAAATAATAATCCTCTTAAACACCAAGGCAAAATAAATGGATTAGTTCCAATTTTACCAATATTAAATTCTTTAATATAAACCTGGTTAGTTATTGGGATCTTAATCACTTCTGGTGCGGTAGTTTCACTAGGAGTTATACCAAATGCACCAATTCCACTTGTCACGTAGCCAGTGTTATCATTACCATTATCATTATTATTATTATTATTATTATTATTATTATTATTATTATTATTATTATTATTATTATTAACAGTTTGAGATATCCATGATCCATCACTACTAAGTTTTGAATTAGCTGTTGGTGGTAGAACAATATCATCAGTATCAAGCATGAATTTAATTCCTAAATCGTAAACTTTCCCATCATTATAAATCTTTGAATGACCACCACCAGTCAATGGACCTGCCAAAGCTGTACTCAATTCTTTCAAAACATTATTATCAAAATATCCCATATTTTGTAATTGACAACATAAAGACACCAATTTTTGAATAAATAAGGGTGTTTGTGAAGAATGATCAATATAACAAGCTCTATAAATATTAGGATGATAGATATGAGATGCTAAGGCTGAATATAAAGGAACTAATTGATCATTAATAGATCCAATAAAACATACTTTAACATTAGCATTGATTATCACTTGTATTGACTCTTTATAAATTAATGATTGAGTACTGGTGAATTTTGATAGTTCAAATAATTCCATTAATGAATCATGTTCAATTGCAGAATATGCCTTCATAAAAAATGATTTATCCACTCCATAAAATGGTCCATTATTAATTCCAGCCATTCCTAAAATTCCTATTCTTTTCATTATAGGATCTTTTAAAATCCCCATTCTTATCAATTTAGCCAATAATATAATTGAGACCACACACCCTTGAGAATGTGATGCTACAAATATAAAATCAGCTGAATTTAGTTCTTGTTGCCATTTAGTTAATATTTCAGTATAAAATTCGACTCTATCCAAAATCTTTCCTTCTTTTTCTAATGCAATTTTTTGAATACTCATATCTTTAGAATCATTTTCATTTATCAAATTATTTTCAATACAATAACGAATTACTGCTCTTTCAGCTTCATTGGCAAATTTTAATGAAGTCCCTTTAGGAGCTCCAATTAATGGTCGAATCATTTTAGTAGGAAAAAATCCATGAACTCCTATAATAAGGATTTTTTTAATTTTATGTAATGGAGCACTCTTTTGACTTATAATATCAGGATCTCTCATATAAGGATTTCTTGAACTTTTATTAGAAGGTTTATGATTAATTAAAAGATTCCCCATTGGATCATTGGTAATAGAAATACTATTTGGATCATTGGCATCATCTTCTAATTGTGATTGTTGATCATAAGTATACCGTTCTTCTGATTCATTAGTTTTAGTGTAATATTTATTAAAACTTGGTAAACAAGCTCTTTTATTTTTTGGTAATTTTGCAAGTGATTTTCCAAATAATTTATAGGTCTTCTCGTAAAGTAAATTGAATTCTTTTTCTACCTTGTCTTTAGAGGCTGATGAATTATGAGCTGATTCTTCTGGTTCTTCACCTTCTTCACTCATTACACTAGTTAAGGTCTGTGAAGAAAACCCTAGTTTGGTGGATAATTGTCCTAAAAAATTTCTCCAATTACTTACATCAACTCTATTATTATAGCTACCATTTTTAAAACTATTATTAGGACTGGCGGTGGAATTGCTACCAAAAATACTAGATGTCACCCCATTATTAAGTAAAAGAGAATTTTGAGCTGGTAAACAACTTTCCCAATCTGGAACTATGACATTCTCCATCAAATTTTCATTTTTATGCGTATTAATTTTATTGAAATCTTTAGCTTCATGATGTGGTTTATATAATACCGCATCATCTGGGGCATTATCATCATTTAGATCGTTACGGAAATTGGTATTTGAATTGAGAATAGTATTGGATAATTTTTTGTCTTTGTCTTTATCTTTGTCCTTGTCTTTATCGGTGTCTTTGGAATGTTTGGCTTCTGATTTATCAGACTTGTTAGAATTGTCTTTTTTAGAATTATCCTTATTACTCTTAGAGGTGTCAGAATTATTTCCAGTGTTTTGGGAAACATCTTTAGAACTAGTGTTCCAAAAACTCCAAGATCCCTTTTTCCTATCCCGATCATTAACATGGTCATCAATGTCATCATTATCATCAGGAGAATCGTGATCTTGTTCGACATCTTCTACTTCATTGCCATCCTGTTCCATTGCATCATCATTATCACCAGATCCTTGATCATTATTAGCACCTCCAGCAACTGCATGTTCATGAGTTTCCAAATAATTAGTATTATTCTTTCTCCAACTCATCCAATTACCCGATGTTAAAGTAGATGAGAGACTTCTTATGGTCCCTCTATCTGGAGACCTATTTCCCACTCTTTCCTGTATCACTTCGGGATCTCGACTTGTAGTTGGTCCTACTTCAGAAGTAGACTCTACTGTTGTTGTAGCTTCAGGGTTTGTGTTAGAGGACTCTGGATCCTTATTGGAATTCCACAATGGTAGCCAATTCGAACTCATTTTTCATCCACAAGCTCTGTTGTTATTTAGCTCGATCTTTGAGGTTATCAGGATATTTCAAGATGTTCTTGGTGGTACTATAAAAATGGTAAGTATTGTAATAGATATTAAATCCTGCCAGTTTCCTGTCAGGTTTTTGACCAAGTGCGACTATCGTTTTTCATATGATAAGGCCCTTTTATATGCAAGCTACCAGATAACTAGGAGAGACAAACTGGTAATAGTCTATGAAGGTTATAAGTTGTATATGGGTTTATATGAGTTCTATATAGGTTTGTATAAGTTGTATATAGGTTTGTATAAGTGGTATGTAGGTATATATACCGGTATCAATAGATTCATATCATTAATAATTGCTATATGAAACGGGGCTTATTTCCTTACTGATGAGGTTGATAACTGCCAATTCCCGCGACCTCATCAGGAATAAACGTTAAAATACAAAAACTTGCAACAATTTTTGTGGGGTTATACACCAATAATTATCAACTTTAACCCCATTACTAAATCAACAGATGGGTAGGAAGAAAGATAATTTTGACGGGATATTCCAAAAGTTTGATGAAATCAATGAGGATTATGAAACGGAAATCCTTGAAATCTATGCTACCCTAACTGAACCTGAACCAGATTTCTACTTAAAATTACTTGATAAATTCTTCAAGAAACTTAAAATCCCCAAATGCTTTACAATAGATATATTGGAATGTGTAGAGTATTTCTATGATGTTCAAGGCACATTGGCTACATCGAATAACTCCAAGAGGGATATAACACTCCTGATGATTAACACTTTCACAATCACATCTACTTCTCAAGTCCATTCAGATGATGATATAATTGACATTGTAGATATAGACAAGCTCATAAAATATACCAATAAGCTTCTTCAGTTCAGAGATAATTTTGATCATATAAAACAGAGTTGGCAACTATTTGTAGAAGGGTCCAGATCTCCATCTGATGACGATCCTCGTAATATCAATCCATTGGACTTCAAACTCAGTGTGCCTGGTCTTAAAAACGTGAAGTCTTATTTAAACCTAGATTCCAATCCAAAACAACAGTTCAGTGATGCTTTTCTTATTGACATGTTAAGCTGTTGTTCTAGTGATCATCAGGGTAATTTATACAATTTTGATCTTCATCGACAACAGCAAGGACTATGTATAGGGATTAAGGATTTTGCATATATTCTAGGCACGTTAGGAGAATATCAATGAGGGTGAAAGGATAAAAATATAAGAGATACAAGAACAATTAAGGAGACTACAACAAAGGGACAACTACGGTCACTACAACAAAGGGACAACTACGGTGACCACAATAAACAGCCGGCAACTACTATTAACTCAAATAGATGAAATAGATTTTAATACTTCTAATCGCATTTGCATCTATTGCATCTCCCATCTATCGCACCTAATCGCATCTAATCGCATCTAACCACATCTAATCACAATTGTAATCCCGCGATTTAACCTCACTTCTCTGGTAATGTGTCAGTGATGACACCTATAGATAATGATCTACTCCGATCATCTAATGTCAAGAGATCTATAGAATTGGATATATTAAGATCCATCATCCCTGAAATATCTGATGCTGAAGTCCATGAAAATTTAAACCTTTCAAATCTCCAGAAATTAGACCAATTAGTCACCCAACTAACCAGTATCTTAAAGTCTTCAGAATCACCAGCTGAAATTATTCCTGATTTGAATACGTTAGGGGTATTGATAACCTTAGCCACACGAATCCCTCCTATAAATAGAACAAATGATAATGGAACAAATGATATAATTAAGCTAGGTAATGATAAAGAGATCCAAACTCAAATAACTAATATGATTCCATTAAGGGAACGAACCATGACATTATTACGAACTTATATGAATCTATTGAAGAGTCCAGACTGTGCAAAACAGTATAAACTTATGATATATCACCAATTTCTTCCTCTAATAGAGCAATTCATAGTTAAACCTGAGTTTCTGGGTACTATAATGACTAGTCGAATGACAGAAAGAACTGCTAGAAAACTGGCTAGAAAAGGGATAAATGATATGTATAAACAACCTTATAATATTCGAGCAATGTTGGAAAATTCCCCCAAAAATAAACGAAAAGCTGGTAAAAAGCCCGAATCTCCCATTATTATTAGTGATTCTGAAGAAGAAGTTCCTTTATTAACACAACCGAAAGATATTGATGCTGATATAGATCAAGTTTATGATCAATATTTATCAACTAAAAAGAGGAAAACTGATTCGCCTTCACTGTCGCTAGATGATGCAATAAATCTTTTATCCAAATCTGCCAGTAGCAAAGATGTGACCCCTTCGAGTGCTGGTGATGACCTTGAAATGGTAAATTTGAAATTATTTGATGATCATCTTATTACTTATAAATTAAACCCTCTGCTTAATAATGGTTATAATCTTTGGAGTTTAATTGAATGGACCTTTTACTGTGCTGAACAATCTCCAAAGTCCTCATCTTTATTGGATACAACGAATTATCATAATTTGTTGTATAAGAGCTATAAAGAATTCATTGAATTTGTATTTGATATGGTAGAGTATGATTTCACATATTACTGCAAAAATAAGTTATGTAACCTATTCGACTGCCTGAAATCTGTATTAAAGTCCACCATATATATTGCTAAATCTGATCCGAATAATTCCAAAGCTAAACTTTTACAAAAAGATCTTGATGATCAGAAGACTTTAATTTCTAAATTATTATTGCAAAGATCTCATAAACCAATTTATTGGTATGATAGAGTAGTTGAATCAGTATTTTATGGACTTGATTTATCTGGTGGGTCTCTTAGGCCTCTTCATTGTTATAATAAAGAAAATCAACTCACCTTAAATCAAATTAAAAAACATATCCTGGGAATCAATGAAAACATCATAGATTCTTTTGGTTTAAGAAGTCAAATTTTATTTTCAGTGTACAATTATTCATTATATCATTCAGAAATGAGTCCGGTTGATCTTATACCTGAAGAAATAGATGCTAGCTTTGTTAGTGATTTCCCCCTCTGTACTTATACTTTATTGAAAACTATTAGTTCTAAATTGGGTTCAGTTCATGTGACGGCCATTTATAAGTTCATTGATTCACTTTTAATTAAAGCTATGGAGAATTTTAGAAACAAACATTATTTTCAATTCTTTGTTTTACTCGTATCGATAATGTTGGAAGATATGAGTAGAATTGTTATATTACCAGAAATGATTCTAGTGTTACAGAAAATGAGCAACGGAAAAGAGTGGGGGGTTTTATATGAACGGTTTACATCCGTAGTTTCTACCAATGAAGAGTTATATTCATATTTTGAAACAGGTGAGGAAGGAGAAAAGGGTGATGATGATGATGATGATGATGATGATGATGAATACAATGATAAAGTTCAAGCACAAATGAAACATTGGTGTATTACTAGAAAAGTCATTCATACATTATGCCATTTTGGATATTATCTTGTGAGAGCAGGTGATTATTATCAACTGTTTGACATTCAATCGTATAGTCAACAAGACCGATTAAATAAGATCCATGACCGGGTGTTAAAGATAGATCAACAATACTTAACAAGTGGAACCATCGATAAGCATCCTTGTAAAATTATCATCCAGACAGACTGGTTAAACATACGAGATATAGAGACTTAGAATAAGGCCTTTGGCTTTTGAAATAGAGCCTTCCAAATAGACTACTTATGTACATAGTAACCATATACAAATACTATATTATACAAAATAGTATGTAAATCATACTTAAATGATATGCTTTACTTTGAAGTAATGTCTCAAGTATTGGATTTGCCAAGCCCCTAAACCTACTAAAGCCATCACCACTAACATGGAGAAATATTTAACTCTAGAATTGGTTGACTCATTAGTATCTCTCATTCTTTCTTCTCTTCTTTTTAAATATTGCAATTCATTAACAATTTCAGCAGTCATTTCTTCAATTCTACGTAACTCAACTTCGTTTGGTTTTAATTTTTCAGCAGCCTGAACAGCATTCCAATCTCTAGCAGCAGCACCACTTTCTATATCTAATTCAATTTGTCTTGATAAATGAGAATATCTAGTATTACTCTCTAAATAATTAGTAAAACAAACATCAAAAGCAGCACTATGAGAACTGGTAAAAGTTATTCTGGCATTGGCACCGATATCATTTTTCTTACGGTGTTCATTACCAAGAGAATCAACTACTACGACATTTAATTTTTGTCCATCCCCAACTCTTCCATCAGTTTTAATGTTAATTACTACCATTTGATCTTCTCCAACAAAATCTCTAATACAAACTGGTTCTGGATTGGTCTTGGCCAAAATATCCATATTTAACGCAGTTATGAAACTGAGCAATGCAGATAATGCAATTAAACTATTGAATCTCATGGTGTAAATATGTCTGTGATATGCCCTTCTCAATACACTTGTGGAGGAGTCAAGGGTTTATATTGAGTTGTGATCTGACGTGTTATAGTTTATTGCCAGTTTTTCTCACGTCGCGTTGGATCTGAAAAATTTATAAACCTGACAATGAAAAATTTCTTGCTCGCCAGTTTTTTTTGGTATAATTGTCATATAAGGGTGAGAATACAGTGGTTGCCGCATTAGGAAGTCAACCCACCGGTCTCAAAAGTTTTCTCACTTTAAATGATTTTATAATAAAATTTTCAACTGATAGTAATTTTATAACCTACCTACTCCACAATATGGCTAAGGCTAAAACAACACATACCATGGTAAAGCTTGTATCGGCTGCCAAGACAGGTTATGAGAAGTGGTTTAATATCCCTAGGCAAACCAGAAAACTTAATTTGATCTTATATGATCCAGTAGCAAAAAGACACTGTTTGTTCACTGAAGATAAAAAGAGAAGAGTTCCAGAAGTGGTTCCTAAAGATTTCTACAGGAGACATAGAGTATAAGGGAAGAAACACAGTGGTGGTAGTTCTAATAGTTGGTTGCAATAATTGCATGTGTATATAGAATGAATACGATTTGTAAATAAATACAAGGTTTAAAAAATTATATACAAGGTTTTAAATAATAATATCTAATAATGTCTAATAGACCATTCACCATCTTCTGGTAATGATAATTTCCCATTGTCACCTATAACTACAGCAGCTTGTTTATCACCATTAATTAAATATTTCTCAGTGACATTTTTCAAATCTTCATTATCAACCATTAAAAATCGTTCTCTTCGTTCTTGTTTCATATCATCAGTGATTCCTTCAATAAATGCACTTAATCCTTGCAGAGCAATATTAGATGGAGCATCAAGGCTTTGGAAAATTGATAATTTAGCCTCTTGTAAATCTTCATGATTCCAATTATTAGTTACCAATTTTTCTAATGCTACTTTACCTGATTGTTCAAAAGATTCAATTGATTTTAAAGGATTTGGATCTCTATATGAATAATAATTAAGAGTCCCTCCTAATCCATCGAATCCTAATCCTCCTCCATAAGCTCCATTAGCTTCTCTAATTACAGAATGAAGATGTTTAAATGATAATAATTGCGATAACACTTGTAAAGTAGCACCATCTCTACTAGTATATTCAGCTCCTAATTTACCTAATGATGAATATCCAATTTGAAATGGTAAATCAAATAAGGTCTTTGAATTGTTTGGTTTATGATCATTGAATTGGGTCACAAATTGATTTAATTCATTAGGTAATAAGTTTGATCCTAAGGAATTCATATAATCATCAAATCTTTGAATTAATAATTCGTTGTGATTGATAGTAGTAGAGTCTCCAATTAAATTATATTCAAATCCTCCCTTACCAATAATTCCATCTTTAGTATTACCATTGATAACTAATGTTTGAATTTCTTGTAAAATTGGTAATAATTCATTAGTTAAATAATCAGTCCCTTTAGTCTCTAAATTCTTATTCAATTCCATAATAAATTCAACTTGTCCAATTCCTGATGTCATATTTTTAATATGTTTACTAGAAGTTAATTGAGCTCCCGAAAATGATGAAGCGTATGAATGGCCTCTTTCGGCTATAATATTCATTTGATTTTGAGCAAGATTTCTTATTAAAGTACTCAATTTTTCAACTACTTCCGGTTCATTAGTAAATTTTGTTTTAGTTAAAATCTCTCCCCAAAGATTATAAATATTTTCAGAATTTTGAGACAAAGCCATTCCGGTAGCAACAAATTTTAAATTAGTTTCAGAAATATTAAAAGGATTAGGTTTATTACTCATAGAGAATAAAACTCCACCAGTTAATTTTTGAATCTTAGTTTCTAAATCAATTATTGATGTTTCGGTAGTCCCCGCTAAATTAGTTAAACATGAAAGAAACAATGGCATATATGGATAATATTTTGAAGGGAAATATGAAAAATCTTTGGCAGCAGTGGCATAAATCAATCCATTAGTATTTATAACTCGTTTTTGTAATTTTTTATCATTAATGTTACCAAATTGTAAATCATAAAAATTCCCTCTTCTAGGAATATCATGAATAGTTAATGTTGGTAATACTGATACATCATCTTGTTGTTGTTGTTTAGAAACAAGGTTTTGACCTCTTTCATAAATAATTTGTTTATCTTGATCATTCAAATTTTCAGTCTTGTTAACTAATCTTTGATTTTCTTCTTTTAATAAATCATCAGCAAAATTTTCATCTGGAGTCATAATAAATTTGAAAATTGGAGTAGAATCATTCATTAAAGTATCATTCAATAAATTCTCAAAGATTTTTAACCCATTTGATTTATAATCTTGTTTGAATTGTTGAAGAATTCTTTCTACTTGTAAACTATCAATAGGGTTTAAATCATTAATCCATGAAGATACAATTGAATGTAAAAGTCCTAATCCGAAATCTGGTTTATGTTTTTTAAAATTTAATTCTAATTGATGTAATATGGCTTCAATTCTTTCACAAAAAATTGGAGAATTATTAGTAAATTCTGGTAAGATTTTATTAGTTAAAATTTCTTTAATTCTTTTATCAAGATTAATAGCTTTTTCTTCGGTTAGATTAGTTAAACCAATTGAAAATGATAATAAAGCAGTAGTAGAATCTAAACCAGAATTAATAGTAAAATCATCACCATATTGTTTTTCAATAAGTTCTTGATAAAATGGAGAACTATGACCTTCACATAATAAACAATTAAGCACTTTCCATTTAAAAATATCATATTGAGCCGATTCATCTAATGGATTACCTAAATACCAAGTAATAGATGATTGATATTGTTCCAAAGTGGGTTTACCACTCATAACATCAATAGGTCCTTTAACAGTGGTGGTACTACCGGTGGTGGTGGTACTATTAAAATTTGGCATTTTTATAATATTTTGAGTTCTTCTAGCCCCAAAATTTTCATAAGTAGAATTTAACCTATTTAAATGATTTTCTAATGGTAAAGATCCATAAGTAAACGTTTTAGCATTTGATGGATGATAAGATTTAGCATGAAATTCAACCAAATCTTCATATTGTAAGTCAGTAATATTTTTAGGATCACCACCAGAATTATTTAATGATTTATAAATAGCTTCTTGAAATTTAATCCAATAATAATAAGCAGAATTGGAATATTGACCCTTCATTTCATTATAAACTACTCCTTTAAATACCAAATCACTATTTGAATCATTCACATCATCATTTTCTAATCTCCATCCTTCTTGGGTAAAATCTTCATAAGTTAATAATGGTTCAAATACTGATGATAAATAAACATCCATTAAATTTTCAAAATCTTTAGCATTGGTAGTGGCAAATGGGAAATAAGTATAATCATGACCGGTCATGGCATTCATGAAATTACTTAATGATCTGTTTAACATTTTGAAAAATGGATCTCTAACTGGATATTTATGAGATCCACAAAGAGTTGTATGTTCTAAAATATGAGGAACTCCGGTAGCATCTGGAGGATTTGTTTTAAAAGCTACCAGAAACACATTATTCTTATCATTTGGGGCATCTAAATGTAAATGTTGACCACCAGTTCTTGAGTGTTTTAATTTCACTGCTACTATTGAGAATTCGGGAATAGGTTGGACTTGTTCAATGATAAATCCATGATAATTTAATCCAATAGGATATTTACTTAAGATCTGAGATTGTTTAAAAGTATCGGTATTACTATAATTCCTTATACCATGAGCAGAACTTTTGATCTTGCTTGGAGGGTTCACTCGTTTTATAAACCCTTGTTTAATGGTCCTAAGCATTTAAGAGTCTATGATATGTAGGTCTATTATCTATTATATGTGGGTCTATTATTTATGCCTCGTTAGTATTAAATTGAGATTTTCAATGCGTTAAGGTGATGATGGTGGTTTGTTACTAACACACTTCTCATCATTTGGTTCTATGGTACCGTTGGTTGTGCCACGATCATGATTACGTTAAATATTCGACTGCAAAATTGTTAAGCGAACCGACCCTGGAATCCAATTAGTCATTATGGTGAATATTACAAAAGCTCCGGTAGTAACACTCCTGTAGCAACACTCCTCTAGGATTACCTCTGTAGAAATACTACTCTGAGAACCTAATAGCTGTGATCGTTGTGAGTCTTCGATAGAACTCTCTTAAGTCAACTAGATGGATAAAGTATGTTCAATCTCATATGTTTCTGATCTCGAGACTCGAAAAATGTTCCGGGCCGTTATTTTTTTTTTTCTCTGTCTCTCTCTCTCTCTCTCTCTCTCTCTCTCTCTCTCTCTCTCTCTCTCTCTCTCTCTCTCTCTCTCTCTCTC